>JADBJO010008139.1:18202-25702 GCA_016801955.1 Conus betulinus | reverse complement strand
GAGGCCAAACTCTAAGCACTGTACAACTCACGTTCTTGGTGACACAACGGGTTGCCTACCTGGGTAGAGCCGAGTGAAGAGCTGTCTGCAAGAGCTACATTCGGTCGTTTCCCGGAGTCTTTCCGTCGACTATCAGTGACTCCGTGTTTTCATTATTTTTTCGGTGCGAGCTATGAGTGTATGTGTCATCCATATCAATGGCCAAATCTAGCCTTTTCCGAAAGTTTGGGATTGGATTTTATGTGTGTACAAGATGTTAAGCGTGCTTCACACACAGAACCTCGGTTTGAAGTCTCATTCGAAGGACCTTTCAGGACATGGAGTCAGAACCAATGTTAACTCCGAGGGGGAAAACAAATCCCCCTGTACCAAAACGGCCCGGTGTAGATTCGAACCCACAACCCCAGGATCACCACGTCACGCCTCCGGCGCTTTACCTGCTGCGCCATCACGGTCTCCTCTTGAATAACTATTAAAGAAAGTATTTAATTAGAGTGCATGCTCTGAGGCGTAAGCTGCTGCACTTACGAATGCAGACATTTATTAAATGTCGATGCGGAACGAGTTTGAAATCAGAATTTCTGCACTTTAGTTCAACAACGTACACTTTATGCTCGCGTGTACTTTCTTGGCATCATTTCTTCCTCTGAAGTCCGTCTTCTATGTTTTTTTTTTAAAGCTCGTATGACGGAGAGCGCCAGATATTTGCTCCAAGGCGCTATATATATCCCCTCCCTTCCTCCCCGTTCCCCTGCTAAAGAGATTGCTGGAACAGCAGCCGACTTTCAGGAACGGCGTGGGTCTCAGCAGCCACAGCAGGGTCAGGTTGCAGTTTCCGTCATGCAAAGTTTTCTTTCTCAAGGTCGAACGAGACAGCAAGAACGCGAGGAGTACAAAAAAATAGCAATAAAGTGTAAGCTGCGACACTATAATGCTGAACATTTATGTTGTTTATATATACGAAAAATATTCACCCGAAGGGTATGATGAATGGGACCCAGAGAAGTTCTGTCCTCAACTGCCGAACCCGCCAGCTGGTAGCAATCCTGCACCAAGGAATTCTGTTTTTGTTTTTTTTGATACGCTACACTTCCAGCAATTATGGTGCCAAGGGGGGGAAATCAATGGCTCTAAGAGAAGATTCTTCCGCTGATATCGATCTCTTGCACACAACGTGGGTCTCTGTGTGTGCAAGGTGAGGAGAATGAACGACACACGGACGAAGCTTAGTCACAGTCCGGACTGCCCAAGCTCTTTTACCAATGCCTGCTTTATTTATAAAAGTGCTACGGATGTGTCGGGCCATGCCATTCGCTGCATTCAGTCAACTCTCTGGCGATTGGTAAATGACCAGCTGGGGCCGTTCATTTGCTGCTGTTTTGCACTTGGTGGCGAATGGTGATGTGTACGTCTTCTCAGTCTCCGGTTCCTTAACGAATATCGTGTTCAGAGACTGGAGTCAGAAAGTGCAGTGGGCTATTTATTCCATCTGGGGTGGGGATGGGGGTGGGGTTGGGGGGGGGGGTCAGGAAGCTTGTTAGTGGGACAAATCAGTGCTACGGAATGACTGAGTCCTGTTCCGTGGGTTGAGATCATCTATAGAATGGACCGAATCGTTAAGTTCGGCACGATGAATCTCAACATTTACATACGTAGGTTATGTTCCTTGTCGTCACTTCATCATATAGTTAGTGTTGTAAGAGTTCTCAATTTCATCCTACAGGCAGCGTTGTAGGAGTTCTCACTCCATCATGCGTTGTAGGAGTTCTCACTCCATCATATAGGCAGCATTGTAGGAGTTCTCACTTCATCATGCGTTGTAGGAGTTCTCACTCCATCATGCGTTGTAGGAGTTCTCACTCCATCATATAAGCAGCGTTGTAGGAGTTCTCACTTCATCATGCGTTGTAGGAGTTCTCACTCCATCATGCGTTGTAGGAGTTCTCACTCCATCATATAAGCAGCGTTGTAGGAGTTCTCACTTCATCATATAGGCAGCGTTGTATGAGTTCTGCGTAAGCGACCCAGATGAGATCCAGTGTTCTGCGAATTCTATATAAACAACCAAAGCACTTTGCGTTGTGTGGGTCATATGTCATCGATCCGAATCATATCTGGTGCCCAGTCGGTCCAAAACCACCGACCTTACTCAATATGCTGTCATCTTGATCCATACCAAGGACCCAAAGCATACGTAGCGCCATCTAGATTCCACACAAAGTATCCATATCATACCCAGTGTAGACTGAGTCCTATGCAGAGAATATAATTCATACGTCGTGTTGTCTTGGTTTTATGTAAAAGACCCATATCGCACCTAGTGTTGTGTGAGTTACATGGCATGGATCCAAATCAAGCCTATCTTAGTCCTTTGTAAAGGGCACAAACAGTTCTTAGTGTCGTCCTGGGCTTATGTGGCCGGTACTGTTGTGTGGGTAGTATTTACGAGACCCATATAGTATCTAGTGGCATGCTGGTGCCTTGTTGCGTGCTGTGCAAAACGATCTCGGTCATTCAGAGTGAGTGTTTTTGCGTGGGTCGCTTTGCGACCAGTCCATTTCATAACTTCTGTTATTTGTGGGTCTATATGAGCGACCCAGTCATTCAGCCTAAGGATAATGTTGGTCTTTTCTTTAATGACCCAGCTGGTTCACCTCTCCTATCTTCTGGGACCGATATAAACTGTTTTTTTTCTTTCAAAGGAATTTAAAGTAAATCCGTCAGTTTCACAGGGACAAACAATTCACAAGACAAAAACACGACGCGTTTCGGCCTCTTAGGTTTTCTTCAGGCAAGATAAACCACATTCAGGACAATGGAAAAGAAGAACGGGCGATCATTTATCTTCTCAATTTGGGGGCAAGATGGGCGTTCCTATATAAAGTTGTACTGCTCTGTGTGTGTGTGTGTGTGTGTGGGGGGGGGGGGGGGGGGGGGAGACGTTACTTATTTATGCACACGCGAACGGCAGAGCCAGTTCAGCATTTTAGATGTATGTGGGGCGATGGGCAGTATCCGTAGGGCGCACTGTCTTCGGTTGGATGGATGAGAGAACGCAGATTGTTATATATATAAAAAAGTTATACTTATGTGCATATAATCTTCAGATGACAGATGACCAGGAAGGAGAAAGAAGAGTGTTGGAGGTCTTTATAACTGCAGAGGTGGGGGGGGGGGAGGGGGTGGTGCAGATAGAAAGTAGTAGGATGGGGCGAGGAGGTGGGGGGGGGGGGGGGGGTGAGAGGGATTGGGGGGAGGGTGGTGTTGAAGGCGGAGTGTACCAAACAAACCAAGCAAACGACACAGGTAGCACGAGCGCTTCTGGAATGACATTAGCAGCGATTTGCCGTTAATTGCCTTTGTTGTTCTTCACACACACACACACACACACAACACATACACACACACACACACACGTACACACAGCACACACGCACACACACAACACACACACACACACACACACAGACGCGCGCGCACGCACGCATGCACGCACCGACGCACGCACGCACGCACACACACAGATACACACACACACACACACAGATACACACACACACACACACACACACAACACACACACACAAACACACACACACGCACACGCAGAGAGAGAGAGAGAGAGATAGATGGAGAGAGAGAGAGGGAGAGAGAGAGAGAGAGACAGAGAGAGAGAGACAGAGAGAGAAGCTCCTTTCCCTCTCTACTCCCAGCCTTTCCGTCGTCTCCTCTTAGCTCTCCCCCCCCCCCCCCCACCCCCCACCACCCCCCACCCCCATCTTCTCTTCCTTTCCTTTTCCTCCCTCCCATCTCTACTCTCCGCTCTTCTGCCGCCACTGCTGCTGCTCCTCCTTTGTCCAGGCCAGGAGATGGTGGGAGAGTGAACTCCCTTTGAGCGTCTGTGTGTGTGTGTGTGTGGTGTGTGTGTGTGTGTGTGTGTTTGTGTGTGTGTGTGGTGTGCCTGCGTTGTTGCTGTTGTCTTCAATTTAACGTCTTTCCACATTAAGTGATATTAGACGAAGAGAAAGGAGTGTGGAGGGGGGAGCATGAGGAGGAGGTGGGTGGGTGGGTTACCTTGCAATCATATAGAAAAAAAGCATCTTTACAAACTTTACAATACAATAATAAAACAAAAAGGTATGGTGAACCAGCTTTAAATAACTATTTTGAATCATAATACAAACTACAACAAATGTCCCATAGGACTGCGTAGTAAACAGTTCGCAAAATCAAACAACAAACTAAGATTCTAAGAGTGTGCGTGCGTGCATGCGTGCGCGCGCGCGCGCGCGCGCGCGCGAGTGTTTTTGTTTGTGTGTGTGTTGTGCGTGTGCGTGTGCGTGCGTGCGCGCGCGCGCGTGTGTATGTGTGTGTGTGGTGTGTGTGTGTGTGTGTGTGTGTATGTGTGAGGGTGTGGGTGTGGGTGTGGGTGTGGATGGGGTGGGTGGGTGGGGTGGGTGGGAGGGGGGGGGGCCTGTGTCTGCTTGCGTTGTTTGCCGGCCTGTCTGCCGCTCTGACTTGCCTGCTTGTATGGATTGTCTGTCTATCTGCCTGCCTGTTTGTCTGTTTGGCAGGCTATCTGTCTGTCTGCTGGCCTGCTATGTCCCTCCATCTCTGTCTCACGCTGTCTTTCACTCTCTCTCTCTCTCTCAGTGTGTGTGTGTGTGTGGTGTGTGTGTGTGTGTTGTGTGTGTGTGTGTGTGTGTGTGTGTGTGTGTGGGTGTGTGTGTGTGTCCGTGTGTCCGTCTGTCTCGCTCTCTTAGTTTAAGAAAAGGACTGATCCCCAAGAAAGTACTACATGAATCCATGTATGTCCAAGTTATGCCTTTAACGTTCATCAACTCACGTTGTAACAATGTGAAACCTGTCACTATGCTTGTATAAAGCCTTTGCAAGACGTGCCGTCATTATCAGTCAGATGATGTATTCGTCACTTTGCATTCTACCTGTAGATATGTATTTACTCTGTACATGATTACCGTTTGTAACTGTATGAAGATTGAGGACCCATCAGAGAGGGCCAATGGCCTTCTGATTGAAAAGCATTCATTCATTCTCTCAGCTATCGTAAGTATAGTGTACACATTATGCTTTTTAATTTTTCGGTTACAAAAGAGTACTCGGAATCGTTCCCATTCGCAATTCAAACCTGAGGTTTTAATACATTGCATTTTGACTGCGCATAATAAAAGATTGATTCCCCTAAAAAAAAAAACAAAAACAAAGAAAAAAACAAACAAAAAAAAAAACGTTATTTGACACGACTTCTCCTAGACAACATGAACAAACGAATTATACAAGACAAAACACGACGCGTTTCGACCTCTTAACTCTTCATCAGACAAGACAAAGCAACACCGTGGACCACGAAAACGAAGAACGTGCAATCACTTACCTTGTTTCAAAATGTGGCGCAAGATGGCGGAGTTATTTCCTTTTATCCCTTTTTAAAATGTGTTTAAATCTGCGCCTGCAGTCGCCTCATTTTGCAAACTGCGTTCCTGTCAAAAATTCGTTGAAAAATGTATTACTCATTTGAAAGAAAAAATCGTTTTATTTCAATATGTTTATCAGTCACCTATATTAACGAAGTTCAAGCGATCGTTGCATACCTCACCTACTCCGAATCTTTTTAACACCCCCCCCCCCCCTCTTTTTATTGTCGTGGCATTACCTTACCTTCTCCAAAACCTTACCCCCCACCCCTCCCACACCCTCCCACTCCCTTTTTTTGTGGCTTTCTTGTTATTTGTTTCTTTTAACTTTGATCATCATTGTTGGGCGGGCTATACAATCACATACACATTGATGTGGAGTCTAAAAACAGTCGACGTAAGATACTTCATCAAAACTATTAGTAAATGAAGCTTCCTTTTGCATAAAGTGTGATTTTATGCTCCATTGCGTAGTAGTGTGTGTGTGTGGCGTGCGTGCGTGCGTGCGTGCGTGCGTGTGTGTGCTTGTGTGTGTGTGTGTGTGTGTGTCTGTGTGTGTGTGTGTGTGTGTGTGTGTGTGTGTGTGCGCGGCGTGGTTCGTGTGTTGTGAGTGTGTGTGTGCGTGTGCCGTGTGTGTGTGTGTGTGTATGTGTGGTGTGTGTGTTGTGTGTGTGTTTGTGTTGTGTGTGTGTGTGTGTGTGTGTTGTGTATGTGTGTGTGTTTGTGTGTGTGTGTGTGTGTGTGTGTGTGTGTGTGTGTGTGTGTGTGAGAGAGAGAGAGAGAGAGAGAGAGAGAGAGAGAGAGAGAGAGAGAGAGAGAGAGAGAGAGAGAGAGAGAGTATGTGTGTGATGGTTGTGCTCAGAAGCACGCGCGCTTGTAAACTGTGAGCTTGGAAAGAAATAACAACGGAAATGTCTGCAGCAAGCGCTTGTTTACGGAGATGCACGTGCTGCGTTTTTGCTTCTGTGCACAGTAGAGATACCGGGCCTGCGGTGGGGGAAAAAAACAAACAACAACAAAACTAAAACTGTCAACCACAACAAAGTCTCCTCCCCGTCTGTTTCCCACTCCACCCTCATCCATGCACGCACGCATGAATACATTCTGTCTGTCTGTCTGTCTGTCTGTCTGTCTGTCTGTCTCTCTCCTCTCTCTCGCTCTCTCTCTATCACACACAAACACACACATATACCCACCTACCCCCCCTCCACACACACACACCACAATTTCTCTCTTTCTCTCTCACACACACACACCACACACACACACACACACACACACACACAACACACGCCCACACGCCCCCACGCCCCCGCCCCCCCCCCCCCCCCCCCCCCCGCACACACACACACACACACCACACACCACACACACTCACACACGCACGCACGCGCGCCACAGAATCTCTCTCTCTCTCTCTCTCTCTCTCTCTCTCATCTCACATACACACAACAAAACACACACATACCACCCTCCCCCCCCCCCCCCTAAACACCCCACAGAATTTCTCTCTCTCTATCTCTCTCTCACGCAAAAAAACACTCACACTCACACACACACACACACACACACACACCACAGAATCTCTCTCTCTCTCTCTCTCTGTCCTCTGTCTCACGCACTCACTCACTCACTCTCTCTTCTCTCCCCCTCTCTCTCTCTTTCTCTCCCCCTCTCTCTCTCTTCTTATCCCTCCCCTCTCTCTCTCTCTCTCTCTCTCTCTCTCTCTCTGCCACCCAACCACACACACACACACACACACACACACCACACACACACACACACACACACACAGAGCACAGAGCACAGAGCCCAGCACAGCACAGCTGGGGGGAGGCGGCCTCCAAGACAAACAGACAGCAGGAGCAGCGGCCAGAAGCAAGCTTCTGCCATGGGGGGCCATCCTGCCTGCAGAACGCATCGTGTGCTGGTGGTGCCTCCCCCTCCTTCCTATCTCCGCGCCGCCATGTCGCTCCATCGTGTAGTCACTCAGCAGGGAGGGATTTTTAGGCCAGGCCAAAGGGAGGAGGACCGGGGGGGGGGGGGGGCGAGGGTGGAGAGGGGG
>JADBJO010008139.1:10000-17621 GCA_016801955.1 Conus betulinus | reverse complement strand
TGTGTATGTGTGGGGCTGATCTCGTTGCCCGGGGTCCGTCTGTGCCCTTCAGTGTGTTCCTCATCTCAAGCAGCATTTGCAGACAGACCTGCCATCCGCACCCTAGTATTTCGCTGCTCGTGGCGTTTGCTGTGGTCAGATCAGGCGCAGTGACGTGTGTCATGCTATCCACACTCTGTCTGTGCGTCAGTCCTGTCCGCTGTCTTTCTTCATTCCCTGGCGACGTGTTTTGGTTTGCTTCTCCTTCATTGGGTCGCAATGAATGTCCTTAGGTCCTTCAAGTCTTCACCACACACACACACACACACCCACACACACACACAGGCACACACCCACACACACACACCAGGGCGGGACCAAGACATTACTATCCCTCGTAGGTGGTGGTACTTTGCTTTGCACGGACACACACACAAACACGCTACCCACGGCGCACGCTAACAAACGCGCAGCGCGCGACGCGCGCACACACACAGCACGACACACACACGACAACACACACACACACACACTTGTTACCACTCCCACCACTTATACCACACAGCTACTCTGTCCGTCCACCCTATCTGTCGGTCCGTTCTGCCGAGAGGTCCTCGTCTCTCGTGGTCTCTCTCGTGGCTCTCGTCGTCTCATCGTCTCTCTCTCCTCTCCTGTACTCTACTACGCACACGCACATACACGTACGCATGCGACACATAGTACATTATCGTCTCCGTGTGACATTAAACACACCGATCTCACAATACAAACACATGTGCGCGCGACAACACAGGACTATGCATACACACAAAGCACGCGCGCGCACACACACGCACGCCTGCGCGCGCACGACACACACACACACACACACACACACACACACACACACACACACACACACACACACACACACGGCACGGCACAGCATTCACATTCTCTCTCTCTCTCTCTCTCTCTCTCTCTCACACACACACACACACAACACACACACACACACCACAACACACACACAGTCTGCCTCAAGGTCCCGTTGCCAGGTGTTTCTCTGGCCTTCCTCTTTTCCGTTTTCCCTGGGGGTTCCATGATAACACCTGTCTGGTGATGTTACTGGCTGGCTTCCTCAGGGTGTGCCCAATCCATCCCCATCTTCTGCGCCGGATCTCATCTTCGGTGGGCAGTTGGTTGGTACACTGCCACAGGTCTGAGTTGCTGATGATGTTGGGCCAGTGGATCTGGAGGATTCTTCTCAGGCAGCTGTTGATGAAAGTCTGCACTTTCCTGGTGGTGGGTCTTTGTTGTCCTCCATGTCTCAGCTCCATACACCAGCACTGACTTGACGTTGGAGTAGAACGCCTGATCTTCGTGCGAGTCGATACCACCTTGGAGCTCCATATGTTCTTCAGCTGCAAGTATGCTGCCCTCGCCTTGCCGATTCTTGCTCTGACGTCTGCGTCTGTGCCACCCTGCTTGTCAATGACGCTGCCCAGATATGTAAAGGCCTCCACTTCTTCTAGCTCACTTCCATGCAGTGGTGACTGGGTTGTCACTTTTCGTGTTGATCTTGAGGATCTTGGTCTTGCCCTCATGGATCTTGAAACCACTCGTAAAGGAGATGGCTTCCAGCTCTGTTGTTCTTGTCCTGCATCTGTTGGTGGCTGTGGGAAAGCAGGGCTAGGTCCTCAGCGAAGTCCAAGTCATCAAGCTGATCCCATAGTGTCCACTGGATTCCATTTTCTTCTGTGTGCTGTTGACCTCTTCATGGTCCAGTCGATCACCAGGAGGAAAAGAAAAGGCGACAGGAGGCATCCTTGTCTGACTCCCAGTCCTTACCCCGAAGCTGTCTGTGAGCTGTCCACCATGGACCACCCGTCAAGGCATTCCTTCCTAGGAGTTCGTGATCAAGGTGACCAGTTTAGTTGGCACTACTCCATAATGGCGTAGCAGCTTCCAGGAGGGTTTCTGCGGTCAACGCTGTCAACTCAGACAATACATACAGTGGTAAATTAACCAGAGACGACAGTAAGGCACGGGCCCCACAGAGAGTCTGTGGACGGTTTGGTTCCACCTGATGAGACGTCACAGAACAGGCTGCCAGGCACTGGCCCCCAGAGAGTCTGTGGACGGTTGGTTCCACTGATGAGACGTCACAGAACAGGCTGCCAGACACTGGCCCCCAGAGAGTCTGTGGACGTTTGGTTCCACCTGATGAGACGTCACAGAACAGGCTGCCAGGCACTGGCCCCCAGAGAGTCTGTGGACGTTTGGTTCCACCTGATGAGACGTCACAGAACAGGCTGCCAGGCACTGGCCCCCAGCGAGTCTGTGGACGGTTGGTTCCACCTGATGAGACGTCACAGAAACAGGCTGCCGGGCGCTGGCCCAGGTAAACTGAGGGCGCCATCTCTGCTGTGAGGATCAGTCTTCAGGGGTCACCCATGGGAGAGGGAGCTCGCTCTCTCTCTCTCTCTCTCTCTCTCCTCTCTCGCTCTCTCTCTCTCTCTCTCTCTCTCTCTCTCTCTCTCCGTGAAACGAGCGCGCGTACGTGTCCGTGCGCGCGTGCCTGTGTTGTGTGTGTGTATATATATATATATATATATATATATATATATATATGTGTGTGTGTGTGTGTGTGTGTGTGTGTGTGTGTGTGTGTGTGTGTTGTGTGTATGTGTGTGTGTACGCGTGCATGGGAGTGGATATGTGTGCGTGCGCGGGCGTGTGTGCATGCATGTGTATGTGTGCGTGCGAATGTGCGTGCGTGCATGCATGTATGTGTATGTGTGTGTGAGTGAGTGAGGGATGGAAAGAAAGAGAGAAAGAGACTGAGTATGCACGCGTGTGTGTGTATGTGTGTGGGAGGGAGGGGCGTGTGCCCGCGCCCGCGCTTGAGAGAGAGAGAGAGAGAGAGAGAGATATGGTCTAATTGCTTATGCACGCGCGTGCGCACGCGCGTGTGTGTAAGAGAACGTGTGCGTAACCCATTTGAGATGTTTTAGAAGTGACACATCCAAATGACATTACTATTATCATTAGTATTATTATTGGTGGTGATGGTGGTGGTGGTATTATTATTATCATAATAATCGTTGTTATTGCTGCTGTGGTTGTTATCATTTGTCTCTGGATCTCTTCACCATACTACCATCACCCCCCCTCGCCCTCCTCCCTCTCCTTCCCTCACTCCCACCCCCTCCCCCCCTCCCCCCACATCCCCCACCCCTCTACCTCCTCTGTCTCCCCTGTCTTCGCACCCTCTGACCTCGTCCTCTGGACCTCTTACGGAACAAGTTTTATTGGTGGACGGAGGGAGAAGGAGGGGTGGTGAGGAAGAGAGGGGAATGGAAGGGAGCGGAGGAGTGGGGGGGGGGGGGGGGGGGGGGGCAGATGGGGGGGGGGGGGGCAGGGTATGAGTCACTCCCAGTGTCACCCTTTTTCTGGAAATTCCGCCGTTTCGTGCGCCGGCTTGTGACTTGCCTGCCTTTCTTCCTCTTCTTCCTCAACATCATCTCTCTTTCCCTTCTTTCCTCCCTTCCTTTTTCTGTTTTACTTTTTTTTTTATCTATCTTCTTCTTCAGTTTTTTTTTTTCTTTCTTTCTTTCTTTCTTTCTTTCTTTTTCTTTCTTTCTTTCTACCCTTCCGTACTTTTTTTCCATTGTTTGCTTCCTTTTGTTTCCTTTTTCCTTTTTCCTTCCTTCTCCTTCCTCCTCCTTCCTTTCCTTCCTTCCTTCCTTCCTTCGTTTTTTCCCCCTCTTCCTTCTTTCTTCATTCGTTTGTATCGTCGTGTCTTTCTTCTTTCCCTCTTTTTCATCTTTCTCTCTTCCCCTTTCCGTTTCTTCCTTTCTTTCTTCTGTCTTTCCCTTCCTTGCTTCCATTTGTCTTCCTGCGTCACCCGGTTTCCTGTTCGTCTCCTGTAAGAGAGGGGAGGGAGGGAGGGAAAGAGAAAGAAAGTGAACGAGTGTAGCGTGCACACAGGTACATGTGTGTGTGTGTGTGTGTGTGTGTGTGTGTGTGTGTGTGTGTGTGTGTGTGTGTGTGTGTGTGTGGATGTTTTGTTGTTGTTGTTGTTGTTGTTCTTCTTCTTCTTCTTCAGTTTAACGTCTTCCCACTAAAAGTGATATCAGACGATGTGAGTGTGTGCGAGTGTGCGCGCACGCATGTGTGTGTGTAGTGTGTGTGTGTGTGTGCGTGTGTGTGTGCGCGCGTGTGTGTGTGTGTGTGTGTGTGTGTGCGTGCGTGCGTGTGTGTGCGCGCGTGTATGCGTGCGTGTGTGTGTCTGTGTGAACATGTGCATGCCTGTATGATTCAATTACAATAAACAAATAAAGCAACCCCCTCTCCCCTTCCCCCCCCCCCCCCCCCCCCCCCCCCCCCCGCACCCCCCAGGAAAAAATTAAAGTGAAAAAAAATCCAATTTACACAATATAAAACTATAGAAAGAGTGTCCAATGGCCACTTTGTCGGATCTTGAGCACTGTCAATCATATTTGGATAGGTAGTACGATGCAGGTCAATTAATGTGTGTAGGACGAACGGTTAACCACTCAAAAAAAATTGTTAAACAAATTTAAAGATAAATACCAACTGAACTACGTGACAAACTTTTGCAAATTGTGTAAAGATAAAACCAGTCATTTAATAATCTAGATAGAGACAGGGAACCGGATCCATCAGATGGAGTATCGTCACCAGTTTTGCTAATAATTTCCTTTGCTCTTGGACAGTAAATTAATAGATGTTCAACTCCAACTCTTTCTCCACACATACATTTAACATTTTTGCTGAATTTTGTTCGAAGTGAATTCAAACGCATTCTGTGCATTAAGCTTTGTATTTCTCTAGGTATGGAGACAAGGTTGGGTCTTGATGAGGCCAATATATTTTTTTTCCAGAATTGGGTTTAATACAGTTGCGGTAATAGTTAATTTCTGAGTTCTCTAATACATTTCTGAATTTTTTACTGGACGTTTCGTTTATTAAAGAATAACATTCACTTAAATCTAAGGGAATGTCAAGTGGTATTGATCCTTCGACATTTCGGGCTGCCTTTCTTGCAGCCTGATCGACCCTCTCATTTGCTGAAATTCCACAATGAGAAGGTACCCAGCAAAATGTGACTGTAATGCATTTAGCTGACAGAAGATGTATGACATAGTTTATTTCTGTTATTATCTCAACACGTACTTTTGGATTGGAAGACTGAATAGCGCTAAGGGCCGATTTAGAATCGGTGCATACTAGAATTTGACAAGAGTTAATAGGAAAACTCAAGACGTGTTGTAATGACATCAAAATGGCAACAAGCTCAGCACTGAAAATTGAAAAATGTCTACCAAGATGGTACAACTTTTCCACTTTTAAATCAGGTATTGTAAATGCTGCTCCTGTATCCAATTATCTAGCACTGAACCATCCGTATAGATTTTCAAATAGTTTTTGTATGCATTTTCTAAATAAATATCGATGACATTTTTCAATATATAAGGTGGATCTTTTTGGGACACATTTGCATAATTTGTATCAAAGGTAGCTTTGGCTTGCTCCCATCTTGGAAAAGGTAAAAAGGACAGCTTATTAGCAATTTTTTTGTTTCGTTTATATTAGAATCTTTTAGGAGGTTAGAGGCAAATGACTGGATTGATTTTGTAGATTGCATTCTTCTGGCCCGTTTTCACGAAATCTATTTCTGAATTTAAGGATACTTCTTTTGCACAGAAGTTATCCTGTGAAAGACTCTTTAATATGAATTTTGAAGCACATGCTTCTCGTAATGCATTCAGAGGTAATATTCCGATTTCACTGTATGTTCCTATGTTAGATGTATGTGTGGGAACTCCAAGGGCAAGTTTGTAAGCCTTGCAGTCAATACTCTGTAGTTTATTTAATAGATATTGTGGAGCGCTGAAAAAAGACTTCTTGAGCATAGATTAATCGTGAGCGCACAAGAGCAGTAGATAATAAAGTTAAAGTATGCGTGTCTTGCCCCCACGGTTGTTTGTTTATAATTTTCAAAAAGTTTTAAACTTTTCCTTGCTTTGTTTAAGATGTATTCAATATGAACATTCTGAAAGTACCAGCCCGTTTTCATTTAAAAAGCTAACAATTTTATTCAGTTCATGTTGGTATTTAATTTCGTATATAGTTTAGCCATCTAAAAGGAGTTTTTCTTTTCATAGTTACATGTGTGTGTGTGTGTGTTGTGTGTGTGTGTGTGTGTGTGTGTGTGTGTGTGTGTGTGTGTGTGTGTGTGTGTGTGTGTGTGTGTGTGTGTGTGTGTGTATGTGTGTGTATGTGTGTGTATGTGTATGTGTGTGTGTGTGTGTGTGTGTGTGTGTGTGTGTGTATGTGTATGTATGTGTGTATGTGTGTGTGTGTGTGTGTGTGTGTGTGTGTGTCTTCCAGTTCTGTTGTGGTAGCTGTAGTTTTTCCACAGCCATCCTCACTGCTATTGGCGGCACCGGTGCTGAAGCTGTCTGTTACCTCTCCCAGTAAGTTCTCTGCATCTGTTCCTCTCTCGCCTTCTGATTTGCCTTCTCGTTGCTGTCCGGATTGTTTCATCGCTTCCAATGACGCAGGTTTGCCGAGGAAAACGCTCGCGACCTGGAAGGCGAAGCTGAACTTGGAGGTTTTTTTTTTTTTTTTTTTTTTTTTTTTTTTTTTTACAGATAATAATACAAGTAACCTCGATTTAATGGAAACGAAATTGAAAATGAAATGAGGCAGGGAACAGTAACAATACACAAGTAGGGTAACACTTGCTTCCATAAGAAAACCTAAACACAGAGTAACTGTTATTCAAGACTGGCACAGCCGTTTAAACTTGAATAAAGTGAGGTCATTTGTATTTGTTTCTGTCCGTCTTTGTGTTTGTCTTTTGATCTCCTTTGCTTCTTTGGGTGGATCTTCAGGCGTAGGCTCAAAGATTGTCCCCTACATTTTATACTGCTTACATAATGTTTTTAGTTTTTCAGCAACTTTTTTTCCTCCCCATACTTTCGTTTTTGTTTTATTTATTACCCTTCGCTGGCTGCTTGGGGGTGCTGTTGGATTCTTTTTTTTGAACTCTTGGTGTGAGAACACCACAGTATTATGGTCTGTCCTGTGATGGAGAACGACAGAGACATGCAATAACCATGAACCTCTAGGGAATTCACCCAAACAGACTTTGACAGTTTCTTTAATCCTAGTGTGCTAAACTAAGATCAGGTTGAAAATGGTGGTGCAAATTGGGTATGTTGATGGCTTTGTCACTTGTAGGGAAGAGAGAAAAGTTTCAGTGGAGAGAGTATTTCAGCCACAGAGGCTGCGAACCCTTGGCCTGAACAGGAAAAACAAATATGTTTAAGTTAAGAAATTGTAGCGGCCGCAAAAAACCTCAACTTCAATGGCCCATTAACATTTTTCTCATGTTTTCATGATTGACGCAGTCTTTTCGATTGGATACCTCGAAAAATCCCTCGTCATTCTTCTCAATGAAAGCACAGATGATTTGCCTCATCACTTTTTTTTTTCCAGTCCCTCGAACAATGTAGTTCATGGATCTGAAAAAACACATTGGCCTACTTCGGAGTTAACATTAGTTCTGACTCCCAGTTCCCGGACTTCGAATGAGACTATAAACCAAGGTTCCGTGCGTGATCGCACG
>JADBJO010008139.1:0-7500 GCA_016801955.1 Conus betulinus | reverse complement strand
TCACAACGTAGGGGGGTAAGTTTAATCTAACTAGTCCCCAGAATGACCCCGGGGGGGGTAAAAAGCAGGCTAGCCCAGACTTACCCCGAGTTTAAAGTTCCAAGAGGGGGGCTGCAACACCGGACACCTCTATCTCTCTCTCTCTCTCTCTCTTCTCTCTCTCTCTCTCTCTCTCTACTCTCTAATCACACACACCACACACACACACACACACACAACAGACACAGACACACAGTCGCAATCTGATCATTGTTGTTTCCATTGGAACAGCGCAGCAGAAAAGGGGGTGGGTGGTGGACACGAACGAAACGCAAGGTTCTCGTTATAACACCCAGTTCACACACACACACACACACACACACACACACCACACACACACCACACACACACACCACAAAACTTCACGCACACGCACACACACACACACACGTCACACACACACACACACACACCACACACACACACACACCCACACACACACACACACCTGTGCGCGCGCGACTGCGCGCGCACACACACACAACACACACACACACACACACACACACACACACACACACGCACACACGTGCGCCCACGCGCACTCATGGGCCCTATGCCCACACATTATACACACACGTGTACATTCACTAACACACACATAGGTAGGCACTCGAGTCTGACCAGCGCGTTTGGGTTAATTAATGTGTAGCTCAGATATCCGCTGAGTCGTAGCCACCACGAGAGCCTCTTCTTCTATTGCTCGCCTAGCTGGAACCCGCATCCGGCGTTTCTTGTCCCTCAGATTCAGATCCAAGTACTTCATTCCAAAGAGACATGGGAAGAATTTGACTCTAAAGAGGAGAACGGGGAAGATAGCGGACATTTTAGGTGGATGAGTCGAATGGAGGTCGCTGCAATCATAGGAGATGGATGGAATTCAGTTCGGTGTACATGTGATAAGGGGGGGGGGGCATGGGGTTCATCGGGGGGGTTCACGCTGGGTGGGGGGGGGGGGGGGGGGGGGGGGGGGGGGGGAGAAGCAGGTCTTTAAATAAACCCTACGATTGTAGTGCGTACAGTGCGAGGTCAGTAGGTTTTGGCAAGGTGAAGGGGTGCGCGGCAATAAATTGCGGGCTGCCACGATTGTCGCCTGCACGTGAACACACACACAAACGCACAGCGTGGGGAGAGACAGGCGCTGGCAGTGACGCATGCCCCAAACGCACGCAGACGCGCATACAGACCATATGCGCACTCACGCGCGCGCTCACTTATGCTCTCTCTCTTGGTCTACTCTCCACTCTTTTTCTCCTCTCTCTCTCTCTCTCTCTCTCTTCTCGTCTCTCTCTCTCACACACCACACACATAAATCAAACACATTCACCCAACCACACACATGCACGCGCGCGCCCGCCCCTCAGAAGACGAGACCCTCTCTATCTAAGGGTCTGTCTGTCTGTCTGTCTGTCTGTCTGTCTGTCTTCTCTCTCTCTCTCTCTCTCTCTCTCTCTTTCTCGCACAATCGACGCGCACGCACACCACATCAGACACACACACATACACACATACTCTCTGTCTCTGTCTCTGTCTCCTCTCTCTCTCTCACACCACACACACACACACGCACACACAACACAAACACACACACCACACACACACACACAACAGAGGCACGCACACGCGAGTGCGCGCGCGCGCACGCACACACCACACATACATACACCGCGGCGCGCGCGCACCCACACACATACACACCATGAGCACATACGTATTCACGCATGCACACAAAAACGCACACACACACACACACAAACACACACACACACACACCACACACTTTCTCTCTCTCTTCTCGTCTCTCTCTCGTCTCTCGCTCACACACACACACACACACACACAACACACAAAACACACAACAACTTTCTCTCTCATCTCTCTCTCTCTCTTCTCACCACACACCACACACACCCACACACACACACACACACCACACACACACACACACAACACACACAACACATTCTCTCTCTCTCTCTCTCTCCTCTATCTCTCTCTCTCTCTCTCCTCTCACACACACCCACCACCCAAAACAAACACACACCCACACACCACACACACACTTTAAAGAAAGTAATAAAGTCGTCACGGGCGACAATTCAAGATGACACACATCTGCTTTTGTGTCATTGATGTTATGCTGCTGCTGCTGCGTTTCTGTTGCGGCGCGGGCTTGCACTGTCATGTGTGGTGTGCCATCGGAGATGACGTCAGAACCTCCGTGTCCAATCACAAAGCTAAGGTTGTCGATGACTCCGTGCCCTATACGTGGCTTGGCATCAGAGAAAATCAACATGTATCGTCACGGACGCATGTTGAACATACTCAGCCTACAGTCATATGATGCGCGGGAGGGATTGGAGAGAGAGCCACAAAGAGAGGGAGAGAGAGAGGTGGGAGAGAGAGAGAGAGAGAGAGAGGGGAAGAGAGAGAGAGAGAGAGTGGAGCGTGTGTGTGTGTGTGGTGTGTGTGGTGAGGTGGGTGAGAGAACGAGAGGAGAGGAGAAGGAGAGGAGTCGATGGAAGCCCGCCGAGAGAGAGCGAGTGCCGGGACGATGTCGAAGAGAGTGAGAGAGAGAGAGGAGAGAGAGGCAAAACCATTAATACACAGTGCGTTTTGTAGGAAAAAATGTTGTATGTAAGTGCTTCCGTCATTATCCTCCTTTCTCTTCTCCCTCATCATAGTATCGTCATCATAATCAGCCTCATCATCATCATAATCATTCATCTTTCTCATCCTTCTTCTCCTCCTCCTCCTCCTCATCATCATCATCTTCTTCTTCTTCTTTTATTCTTCTTCTAAATCTCAGCTTCTTTCCAATCTGGAATCCTTTATTTGTATTCGATGGTCAGTGACCAAACAAGGATTTACACACCCGCTACTCGTTTATTATTTATTTCCTTTGTTTTTTTAAATCTCTTATTTCCCTTTTTTTCTTTTTGGTAAGGAGGGGAGGGGAGGGGTGGGAAAGCCACGAGGGTGTGGTGAGTGCAGATCCAGCAATGGACTGTTAGGCTGCAGCTCGCTGACAGACAAATGGTAGCGTCCTGCTGGGTAATCAATACATGGCTGGCCAGGCGGGGGTGATCTGACAGGCGAAGGATGTGAATGTCGGGGGAGGCATGTGGTGGACGATGGCGTGGCCATTTTGCTGACTGCGCTTTCTGTCCACAGTCTTCCTACTTGTTAAAAACTCGCTCTGAGGTTGCTCTTACGGAACAGACAAGACACGCACGCTGGAACGCACACGCACAAAGCGTACACACACACACAAACACACACACACACACACACACACACACACACACCACACACACACACACAACATATATCTATATATATTATATATATATAATATAGTGGTGTGTGTGTGTGTGTGTGTGTGTGTGTGTGTGTACACGCACGCACGCACGCACACACGCACTCTCTGACACTTACGTAGTTGCACACACACACAACGTTCATACTCACTCTCTCTCTCTCCTCTCTCTCTCTCTCTCTCTCTCTCTCTCTGCACACACACACACACACAACGCACGCACGCACGCACGACGCACGACACGCACGCACGCACGCACACACCACACACACACACCACCAACACACACACACACACACACACACACATACGCACACAAAACGCGCGCGCGCACACAGAGCCTCACACAGATACTCAGGCACACACACCACACACAACACCCCACACACACACACACACAAACACACACACACACACACACACACGAGTGAGAGAGAGAGAGAGAGAGAGAGAGAGGAGATCGATTAGAGAGAGAGAGAGAGAGAGAGAGAGAGAACTCAGAAACTCGGTTTTATTTATGTAAAGGCCATTGTCCCTTATGAAGGGGAGTATGGGGAACATAATAACAATAAATGAATCATACAGAACATTAAAAAGACTGGATGGACTACTCAAGCAGAGAGAGAGAGACAGACAGACAGACAGACAGACAGACAAACACACACACAGAGTGAGAGAAACAGAGAGGAGAGAGAGAGAGAGAGAGAGAAGGAGAGCGAGGGAGACGAGTAGTCCGAGGGAGAGAGAGGAGAGGAGAGAGAGAGAGACGAGAGAGAGAGAGAGCGATCCTGTTGTTTCGCCCCACACGTCCAAAGTCGTTAATTCAAAAGACAAATCGTTTTTCCTGTACATCCGGGCCCTTTCTCCGGGGAGGAGAGGGTCAGAGGTAAGAGGGGTGAAAGTAATGGGTGTGAGGTGAGTGTGAGGGGGGTTTGGGGGGAGGAGGAGTAGGGGGCCGGAAAAGAGTAGGGCAGGGATGGGGGTGGGCAGAGGGGTGTAGGGCAGGGGGGGTGTGTGTGTGTGTGTGGTGGGGGGGGGGGGGGGGGCGCTGATGAGCAAGTTAACAAGACCATCGTTGTCCCCGTTTATGCTGAGAGAAGTGGATGTGAATGTGTAGAACGGTAGAAGGCAGGAGTTTGTTTGTTTTTTGCGTGCGCAGGCTGATACTCCTGCAGACACTCACTGTATAGACAGGCGAGGATTAATCCCATCTACCCAACAAAGGGAGTGGAGTTTTGTGTGTATGACCGTTTTTTATTTATCCTGCCATTAAGGCAGCCATACTCCATCTCGGGGTAGAAGGCAGGAGTGCGTCTACAAACCCTGTTGGGAAAATGGGATCATAGAGAGTATGCTTGTGGATGGCTGGAGATCAGAGTATAGGCATACGGGGTGAGATCATCAACACTCATGTCTGTACGCTGTGTTATGTCCGGGTATACATCACACCTCATGTCTATACTGTGTTATGTCGGGTATACATCACACTCATGTCTGTACGCTATGTTATGTATACGGTCGGGTATACATCACACTCATGTCCCTTTACCTACGCTATGTTATGTGAGTCGGTATACATCACACGTATGTCCAATGTCAATGCATTACATTGCATTACAATTACATTATGACTTTATACATGGCTCATACGTCTCCGCACCTCCACGCTGAACACACATTGCATTATGACGGCATATACAACTCATGATTATGTACAGATGCATTATGACGGCATACATCACTCAGTTATCTGTACATAGCTTTATGTATGGTCATACATCACATCATAATTATGTACAATTGCATTATGACGGTATACCTTCACTCAAGATTATGTACATTGCATTAATTATTATGACGGTATACATCACTCATATCATCATGTACACTTGCATTATGACGGTTATACATCACTCATAATTATGTACATTGCATTTATGACGGTACACATCACTCATAATTATGCATTGGCGTTATGACGGCAGTACATTACTCACAATTAATGTACATTGCATTATGACGGCAATCACATCACTCATAATTGTGTACATTGCATTATGACGGCATACATCACTTATGATTATGTACATTGCATTATGACGCGGTACACATCACTTTGTACCTATGTTCATGCGTTTGTTATGTCGGTATGCATTACTCATAATTATGTACATTGCATTATGTCGGTATACATCACTCTAATGTCTGTGACAGAACAAAACACTCGCTGTAAAATGGTTGTCACTCTGAAATGTACATTGCATTAACGATGACATCAATGGGGCGAAGAAAGCTGTCGCATGTTCTGTAAATGGTTGATCAGAATAACAGAACAACAGCACTCATACGTCACTGATTGACGAGGATCAGAATGCAGAACAAAACACTTCGTCAGCCAATGAATGGTTTGTGATCAGACAGGACAAGAGCACTCATATACGTCTGGAGGGCCGGAATAGCTCAGTTAGTAGAGCGCCCGACTCGTGATGCTGGGGTTGCGGGTTCTAAGAAACTCCTGTTTCGGTACAGGGGGGATTTTTCCCTCGGAGTTAACATTGGTTCTGACTCCATTCCCCACACAGTCCTCCGAATGAGACTATAACCCGAAGTTCCGTGTGTGAACGCACGCACAACATCTTGCACACACGTAAAACCCCATCACCAACTTTCGGAAGAGAGGCCAGTTTGGCCGTTGGTATGGATGACACGTTACACATAGCATGCACATTCCCCGAAGATGGAGTATGGCTGCCTTAATGGCGGGGATAAAAAAAAACCTGTCATATAACACACAAAAACTCCACTGCCTGTCTATACAGGCAGTGTCCGCAGGAGTATCAGCATGCGTACGCAGAAAGAAAAAAAGAAAAAACATCTACGTCTGTAAATGGTTTGATGAGATCATAAGGTCCGAGAAAAAAAAGCACTTGCATGTCTGGAAATGGCTGATCAGAATGCCAGAACAAATCACAATTCGAGAAATACCCATCAGACTGGCCGATGATCGGAAGAGAACGGACGATGTTAGGGGAGCATTTCGTGACGCGAGGACAAAGAGCTGCTTTTCAACTTCCCAAAAACCCTGCAGTACACACGTGGCGAGGGAGCGACTATACTGGGTCAAGTGTCCGCAGGAGACACTCTCTCTTAGCAGACATGTCGAAAGAAAACATTTTATACCTTTCATTTGTAATGTATTCGGATACTTAAGCATTTATAGCTGGAAAATACTGATTCAGAATGGTCATTACTTTTTTTTCTTGGGCATGCCCAGGGGGGTGGGGGGGGGGGATCGGAAAGAGAACGGACGGGGGTTAGGGACTGGTTGGTGGGGGGGGGAGGGGGTGGAGGGGGGGGCTGGGGGGGGGGGGGGGGGGGGGGGGGTGGCGGAGGGTGGAGCGGGGGGGGGTCAAGTGGGGGGGGGGGGGGGGGGGGGGCCAGGGGGGGGGGGGTGGGTGGGTTGGGGGTGGGGGGGGGTGGGGGTATTCGGTGGGCGGGGGGTTAGGGGGGGGGTTGTCATTACATTTTTCGTTTGGGGGGTAGGTGGGGGGGGGGGGTGGGTCTAAAATCACCAAGGTGAATGGACATGAAATCAAGAACACACACGTGGGCATACACGTGCTTGAGCGACGAGGGTGGGTTGGTTGGGCAGTAAGATGGTCAGACAACAGCAGTCTCTTGGTTCCGTCATTCCCCCTAACGTTTTCCGAAACATTGTCTGTGGGATGTTTGTTGTTTTCCCACTGCATACATGAAAGTGCATGCGGTCTCTTTGTCCCATTTTGTTTGTTTCTGCTTTAGATTCTTTTATCAACCACCCTCACACGCCTCAACACCCCGTCCCACCCCCTCCCCCTTTTTTTACTATCTCGGGAGAGCTTTTTTTTTTAATCTCGTCTTTTTTTTTTTAATCCCATCTTCTATTATGATGTGATTCTTTTTGTTCCTGACGGAATCTTGCTCTTCGGGTCTCTCTGCTGTCGTTTACCTACTCCTTCCCTCACCTTCCCCCCTTCTTTGTGTCCAGTTCTTCTTAGAGTTCTTCCTCACCATCCCTCTTCCTCCTCCGCCTTCTTCTTTTTTCTTCCAGTGTTTTTCTTCTTTTTTGTCCCCCCGCTTCTGGAAAGCGACTGCGGAACGGT
>JADBJO010008138.1:97500-100868 GCA_016801955.1 Conus betulinus | reverse complement strand
AGAACTTGTAGCTGCCCTTCTTTGACTTGGCGCTGTTCCCTTCGTAGCGGAAAAACTTCGGGGCCGACCGCGGGGTCAGCAAGGGGGTGAGTTTATCTTCGGTTCCCAGACGCGCTTCCAGACGACAGTTTTTTGGCCATCATTCGAAGTGTGTGGAAGAACGGATAGCAGCAAGCGTATATATGTCCTTAATATGAAGTGATAAGAAGAGCAGCAGCCAGTTCCTTGACCCAGATGGTCTGGTTTCAAAGTGGGGTAACTGTAGGCGGGAATTAAAAACAAATTGTTAAAAGAATTATTAGTGAGTGCGCCACAGACAGCAGAGACAAACAAATTACAGGACAAAACACAACGCGTTTCGACCTCTTAGATCTTTCTCAGGCAGGCAAGAGGATCGACAACCAGGACAATGAACACGAAGAACGAGCAGTCATTTACCTTCTCATATTCAGCGCAAGATGGGCATTGAATGAAAACGTGGCCGAATATGGGAAGACAAGGGATTGCTCGTTGTTCGTTTTCATTGTCCTGAATGCTGTTTATCTTGCCTGAAGAAGACCTAAGAGGTCGAAACGCGTCCTGATTTGTCTTGTAATTGTTTGTCCCTGTTGTTTGAGGGACTCACGAATAATTCTCTTTAAAACCAGGTTTGCTGCTTAATTAAGTGGTCTTAAGAAAGAATCAGCGGCGAAAATCTGTTCGAACAACGAAAACACGAACCGTAAAACTGTTTTAAGTTCTTCTGAGTGACAGATCGAAGGCCAGCGACTAGGTCTTCAACGTTCGTTCCTCTCTTCCACTCAGTTCTTTGCCACTGAATCTGCTGGTACGTTTCTCGGCGCTCTGTGAAATGCGGGGTTCATTGTGCTGATGCCTTGTGTTCACACGGTGCCAGCCTTTTGTTCCCCAAAAACACACGCGCCGTCTGCGTACTTGCACAACAGACACATTCGGTTTCTTCCGGTGGTCGGTGGAAGTAGTTGACAGAAATTTAAGTGAGATTTAAATATTTTGATTATCTTCACTTTCTGAATACAATATATGGAACATACAATGCTTTTCTTTTCATTAAACGTCCTGATAAAAATATTTCACTTTTAGTCTCTAAAAATTCTCCTTATCTTTTTTTTTTCCTGTGTCAGATATGCACTAACGCAGCGTCCTCTTTTGTTATTATCGTTGGCCATACTGGCTTGCTAAGTCTTATGAGCGATTCTAATCTTCATGTCCATTCAAAATTTTTTTTTTTTCCAAAAAGCGCCACTTTCATTTCAAGTTTAAAAAGTTACGACACACTCAAGCAATAAACTCACTGACCGAAAATGAAATCCTCACGAATGTGTAAACAACAAAGTGTAAAATAAAACAAAACTTTAAATAAATAATTTGTCTTGTCATTGTCTTTGTACACTCCAAAGAAAACTTGATGCTGGTAAAAAGCTCCACGTTCAGTATAATACACAATTCCAAAGATTTTTTTTATTCAGTTGAATACTGTCTATAAGAAGGTAGTTTCACTGCAGACAATGCCATTCATTTTAGTCTGGTGCCGCCCGGAGCTCACTTTGACTGGAGAACGTATCACCACATGTCAGTTTAGTCATAAATCACAATGTGAAGTTTGGGCAGAGGAATGTCAGTTACGGCTTCCTACAGGTTTAGTACGTACAGACATCGATGAATGTTTCATAGATAAACACATCAAGCGCACTCAGTGAGGTTATTCCGAAAAAAAAAAACTCTACCACACACAGCACTTCAACAGAACTACTGTATTCAGGGATTTCTCTTTTTCTCTTTTTAACAAACAAACATACCAACTTTCTCAGCAGGAGGTGTTTTGTTTTTCCTACAAGAAGAGATAAGACTTGAGGCGGTAGTAGAATCGTGTAACATTGAAGGCACTGCGGTGACAGATTAACCTCGGAATTCTCCACTGAAGTCCTTGCAAGACAAATACACGAACGAATGCAGCGATCTAGCACAACCCATTCAGGCCACACAATCCCACAACTTCAGAAATACTCGGCAGCAAGAACATCTTCACATTCTCGACGTCCGCTGTGTAGTAGCAACGAACGACGACGAGTGGAGAGTGCCTCGCAGGCATATTATCACAATCATGACCTGCTAACATCCGACTTCTGTCGAGAAATAGTACGGCAGTCACTTAAAAAACCCCCCCCCCCTCCGCCCCCCCCCCCCCCCCCCCCATCCAGTTCCTCCTCTTCACCTCCCTTGCCCTCCCCCACCCCTTCCTCTTCCAACCCCCCCCCCCCCCCCCTTCTCCCCTTCCTGCTCCCCTCCTGTGCAATATTCGCGGGTCAAGTTAAGAGGAAAGTGCGGGACGGGGGAGGAGACGGTGGAGGGGGGGGGGGGGGGCAGGGTAGCGCTTGACCAGTTGAAGTGGAGCGTGCACGGCCGCATTACCGTGTCGCCTGTTGCTCCTGGGCGAACGATCCGGCTCATAAGCTGGCCACTGGTCAGTTCAACAGGCCAGCGATACAGCTGGCATTAAAGCTTGATGAGGCGGTGGGCACACAGGGGCTGAGGTGGGGCTGAGTTCTGCTGCTAGACCTGGGGTGCTGGTGTTTCAGCCAGCTGTTTGGGTGAATTATTGACTACAGTTATTTCATTTTTTTATTTTTATTTATTTATTTATTTTGTAAATTAAATGCTGTCGTTTTTCTTGTTTCTTCTGCCTCTTTCCCCCCACCTCCCCATTTATACATATTCTCTCTCTCTCTCTCTCCTCTCTCTCTCGTCTCTCTCTCTCTCTCTCTGGTGTGAGTACGATAGAGAGAGAGAGAGAGAGAGAGAGAGAGAGAGAGAGAGAGAGAGAGAGAGAGAGTGTGTGTGTGTGTGTGTGTGTGTGTGTGTGTGTGTGTGTGTGTGTGTGCTAAGCGTCGTGGAATGATACGTTCGACATTATTTTCATCATTCATTTTTTGTTGTTGTTGTTGTTGGTAGGTCAGTTGTTTTGATTATCATTTTCCTGACTTTTGTCAGGGCTCTGGATGAGCGCTGACAAATTCTCATCATCATCATTACTATTATTATTATTACTATTGCTGTTGTTATTAATATTATTATTATTGTTATTATCATTATAATAATAATAATAATTATTATTATTATTATCTTGGCAGACAGACAAAAAACAACCAAACCAACAGGCAGGGGTGACTAAGTAGTCTCCCTTGTGGAAGTGACCTTAGGAAGAGAGCGAGTCAAGGGCGCCAGGGAATGTGTGTATATGTAGCGACTGTCACAGCATTAACTGCCCGCAGATCTTGGTCTGGAAGCAACTCGTCTTTAAGGCCAATGTCTAAGAGGACGTAAATCTCACCTCTCTCTTTCACTCAGCA
>JADBJO010008138.1:65000-85000 GCA_016801955.1 Conus betulinus | reverse complement strand
TTTGATTGATGCCAGAGTAAAAAACCCCCATGAGATTTTAAAAGATTAAGGAGGGGATGAATCAAAATTGACCTTTGTGTTTGCGCCTTATGTGTATGGAGTGGATGCAGTTGTGTGCGGAGGAAAGACGTCAGGTCACACGAAAACCTGACGTTTTTCCTCCGCACGTTAGTCGGGTAACTTGTTTGTACTTTATTGTTTATTGTTTACTGTTCCCTGCCTCACTTCTTTCTCAATTTCGTTTCGATTAAATCGAGGTTATCTGTATTTGTTTTCTGTCCGTCTTTTGTTTGTCTTTTGATCTCCCTTGCAACTTTGAGTGGGGATCTTCAAGCATAGGCTCAAAGACTGTCCCCTACATTTTATACTGTTTGCATAATGTCTGTACTTTTTCAGCAACTTTTTCCTCCCCCCCACACTTTCGTTTGGTTTCATTCACTACCCTTCGCTGGCTGCTTTGGGAGGTGCTGCTGGATTCTTTTTTGAACCTTTGGTGGTGAGAACACCACAGTATTATGGACTGTGGTGTGTCTCTATTTGACGCCAGGAATACAGCCAACCATCCATATCTCTCTGATGAGTTCTGACTCTCAGCGAATGAAAGGTCTTAGCGCAAACACACCGAATAGTATTCGCTTTAAAAAAAAAATGATACATCAAATAGCGCAAACACACCGAGTAGTATTTGCTTTTTAAAAAAAATGATACATTAAATAGTATTTGCTTTTAAAAGAGAAATACGATCAAATAGTGTTCTCTTTTAAAAAGAGAACATGGTCAAATAGTATTTGTTTTTAAAAAAAAATATGATCAAATAGTATTTGCTTTTTAAAAGAGAATATGATAAAGCGCAAACACATCAAATGGATTTTTTTTTAAATAAAAAGATTTGCTTTTTAAAAGAGAGCATGATAAAGCGCAAACACATCAAATAGACCTGCTTTTATAAAAAATTATGATAGTTTTCTCATGCAGTTATTAAACAGTTTTCATATCTATAATACATTTTATTAACATGATATTTTCAGTTTCTCCATTTTCAAATTCTCAATCCCCCGAAATCCAAATGTTTATCACGTCATTACAACTAAGTCAGTTGAGTGGTTGGCCCGCGCTTGTTCTCTTCCCCCCACATTATTAGATTGGTCGCCTTTGCATGTGTCTGATTTTATTTAAATTAGAAAGACTGTGTCATTTTTAAATAAAAAATTACTCTGCGACAGGAAGTTTCTTCATTTCATTCTCAATTTTGTTTGCACTTGTTTGTGTGGGTGTGGAGTCCACCATGCAAAAAAAAAATTTCTTAAAATATGTCCACAGGTTTGATCCTTTCACTTAATTGAAATCGAAACCGGCAAATCCCACCACTCCTATCTGCCCTGTCATTACTGAGTGAGTAGTATGGAAGACACACGTCTGTCCCGACTCCCCTTTCTCAAAGACTGAGATTCGTGTGCGCGTGAGTGCGTAGTATACGTGTGTGTGTGCCGGTTTGTGTGTGTGTGTTTTGGCTCGACAAGGAAACTGAGCTATAACGAATGACAAACCTAACAAAGAAAAGACTCGGTGAAAGAGAAAAAGCAAGAAGGAGAAGAGGAGAAAGCAACAGTAGAACGAACGATTTCCTGTCCAATAAACAAAGAACGCCAGAATGATTGAATGAAAGACAAATCGGACGAAAAAAAAAAAAAAAACCGGAACAATAAGAAGACAAAGCAGACAGCGACGGAGAAGAAGAAGAAGGAGGAGGAGGAGGAGGAGGAGAGAGGCGGGAAAGAACAACAAGAACAACAACATTATCAACAAAGAGACACACAAGCGGAGCAACAATATAAAAACAAAATCAGAAGCAGAGCAACAACAGCTACGAAAACAAGAAGCAGAACAACCAAAACATCAAAAGACAAAAAACAACAGCAAAAACAAAAATAATGCAACCACGAAGAACAAGCTAGCGAAACGTGCCTACTTACAACTCCCTGGAAGGCTACGGCTTCTCAGTGGCATGAATGCGCGCTAACTCACCGCTACTTAACGCCCCCAGTGAGGACTCGGTGAGTGGGATGAGTTTCAGTTAATGACTTAATGAGGCAGCTGCTCTACACAGATGGCGCTACACGGCCCTTGATTACCAGATCGGAGGTCATGCTCCGTGGGTTGGAGATCTGGGCAATGGTATGATCATGGATCCGTCTCTCTCTCTCTCTCTCTCTCTCTCTCTCTCTCTCTCTCTCTCTCTCTCTCTGCGTATATCTGTGCCAACAAGCGCGTGATCTCTCCCTCTCTTTCTGTCTGTCTGTCTGTCTGTCTCTTTCTCTGTCTGTCTGTCTGTCTGTCTCTTTGTCTGTCTGTCTGTCTGTCTGTCTCTCTCTCTGTCTTTGTCTGGAGGTCTGTCGCTCCGTGTATGTGTGTGAATGTGAACGCGCATGCGTTTGCATATATGTGTTTGTTTGTAACTACGCATGTGCATGTGTGTGTGTGTGTGTGTGTGTGTGTGTGTGTGTGTGTGTGTTGTGTGTGTGCGCCGCGTGCGCGCATTTGCGCGCTTACTTCAGGAGGCGAAGGAGAACAAAATGAGCCCGCTCGCGAGAGAGAGAAAGAGAGAGACGGGGTGGGGGGGGAAGGGGAGAGGGGGGGGGGCGGGGGGGGGGGGGGGGGGGGCAAGATGCTGCTGTTGTGAGGATTGTTAGTGTCTGAGATAGATAAAAAGAAGTCTGTCATGAGAAGAAGATGAAGAAGAAGAAGAGCAAGAACAAGAACAAGAACAAGAAGTACAAGAAGAAACCCACCAAATGAAAAAACACTTGAACTTGCTCTGAACTGCACATCAGCTCATTGTGATCATTGTGGAGTGCATCAAGTCAGCAGCAAATTTCTAACAGTACAATTTTGTGTTCCCTCCACTACATGTATGGCTTGGCTAGCTCTGCATTGTGCTGCTTTCTCCCTCCCGAATTCTGCTTGCACCCGATTGTGTTGCGGAGGCAGAGACGGCGCACGCACGTAGGGCCTTCGCCCTCCGGGAGCACAGACGTTCAACGATAACTCTCCACTGGCATAAACGCAGAGTTATCCTTCCTTTCTCTGTCCAACTGTCTCCCTTGACCACACACCACAATATAATATATATGATTTTATATATATATATATATATATATATATATTCCAAGGATAAGTACCGAGCACCATTCCAGCAACTTACAGAGCAGCTGGGTATTGCAATGACTGCAAGAAATATTGAATTATAAACAAAGCTTCCTCTTATGTCTTAGATTGTAGAAATAGGGGTGTGATAAGCCTTCATATCTGCAGATATGAAGGCTTATCACACCCCTATTTCTACAATCTAAGACATAAGAGGAAGCTTTGTTTATAATTCAATATATATATATATATATATATATATATATATATATATATATATATATATATATATATAAGCGTTTTGAGGCCTATCGTGAATTTGAGCCAGCATTTAATGTTAAACTGATAATTGATCAAAAGAACGACTCCCAACCAATGATCTCCCTTGTTTTGGGGGATTTTTGCACTGATAAAATCATAAACAATTTTCAAATACATGACCTTCCCCTCAGTTGACGTCACATTTCAGGTTTTCGCACTCACCTGTGACGCTATCTTTGCGCCAGCCTGAAGCGCCTGCCTGGCTTGAACCTTGAAGGCCATGTGAAAGAAAATGAGGAGAATCAACTTCGGGACACACACACACACACACACACACACACACACACACATACACACAATTCTTAGAAGAATCTAACTGCGCCTGTCTATAAACACTTGACTCCTTAAGCAAAGCCTCGACACATTCATATTTGGTGTGCAGCCTGTCCGGCTGCTTCTGGGTCGTATCCTTTTCCTTCTCCACTGTGGCATCAACTGAGTCGGACTGGGTCTGCGCGAGATAAGGTGCCAGACAAAGCGATGTATCATGGTCCTCTAGCTTGGGGCTGTGCAGCTGGTCCTCATCTCATTTACGTTCAAAAGTAAGAGCAGTCACAGAAACATCAAAGCGCAGCGATCAATTGCCACGAAAGCAGACGCGACTCCAAGAGACAAACACGCGAACGACCTGGCTCCTGTCGATTACTGACCAATCGAGAGGTAGTTCACAAAATTCGGTGAATCACATTGCCCTGTACATTGTGTTGGCAAAGATTCATAAAAGACACAGAAAACGCAAAATGGTTGAAGTTTGATCACCAAGTCTGGTGCAGCATCTTTCTGTTCTAAATCAGCTTTTCTATACAAGATTCATTTTGTCTTACTGGAGTCGGAGAAGTTTATAGAAAAAAAAATAAGGTACCGACATTGCTTTTTTTTTTTTTTTCTCCATACGCCGTAAATAGCAAAGTCCTGTGACTGCTGGAGACAATAAGCAGAATTTGCAATGTAATGATGAAAGTTGGCGAATATTTTTGTTGTTGTTGCTGCTGCTGCTGCTGCTGTTGTTGTTGTTGTTGTTGTTGTTTCTTCAATGTTGTTGTTGCTTTTGTTGTTGTTGTTGTTGTGTTGTGTGTCAGTCTGTCTGTGTGTTGCCACAAACATTCACTCACCTCTTCCATCTCAAGCTCGCTGTCTTCCTCTTCCTCTTCCTCCCCGCATGACTCATCTCTGAGAGCTTTGATCCGATTGGCTGGCATGACGAGGGGGCCGACGGGACGGAGGGCGAAGGCAGCCTCTCTTTCAGCCAGCTCCTCCAGGTCCTGCAGGTGCTGCTTAATCAGGGGACTCAACTCTAAAGGACCTCGGTTAGAGTGGTGGGTCATGTCTAACAATCGCTGGGCGAAGTAGTCTTCCAGCTGCAGAACTGGCTGCAAGAGAAACAGGGAATGCAGTTGAGAGTTACAGCAACTGACAGATTTTAAAGGATGACCAAAATCATGTCTTCCTGCAGGGTAATATTCAACATAAAAAGGCAACAACTGTATAATGAAAACACAGATTTCTGCATTGTACTTCATACTTTCCTATCGTAATCAGTAATGACCTCGTTTTTCGTAATGACTTTAATGATGAAATGCCAGAACAGATTAATTGTGTCTGGTTGACCCAATGGTAGAGCACCAGGTTTGCAGTTAGGACGTTCTGAGTTCAAATCCCGCAGACGCTCAACGAGAACGAAGGGCATTTACGCTACTCAGCTTAACGTGCTTTCGTTCTGGCGGTGTGTCGTCCTAGTGTTGTGTTAAACAAAACTCCTCTCGTTTTTCGGAATGGGCTATCTCCGCCTGCCATTGCTTCTGGTGGGTATGGACATCAAAGCTGCATATATACAGAAAATTAAAGAGTGGACAAAACGGCCGAGACACAGCAGTGCGTTTGTGCGTTTTGTGCCGTGCGTGCATGTGCCGTGTGTGTGTGTGTGTGTGTGTGTGTGTGTGTGTGTGTGTGTGTGTGTGTGTGTGTGTGTGTGTGTGTTGTTGTGGTGTTTTGTGTTGTGGTGTTGCTACTGCTGCTGCTGCAGCTGCTGCTGCTCTTCTTGTTGTTGCAGCAGCTACTGCTGCTTTGTTGTTGTTGTTGTTGTTGTTGTTGTTGTTGTTGTTGTAATTGTTTACTATCGTCGTTCCTTGGTTGGAACTGCAGGTTTCACCATAGCTAAGTTTTGTGTGCGTACTCGGAAGTTTCCAGTCCTTCCATTAAGGTAACCGTGTTCCGTTTTCGGGGAGGATGTCTAAAACATGACACCAACGTACTTGTGTTTTGTTTCTATGTCATCCATCCTGCAGGCACACAATGGCCAACTTTTTTTTTTTGTCTCCGAAAGGTGGAACGGGATTTACCGAAGGCGCAAGGTCGTGTATGCATACGTTCACACACAGAAGCTCGGGTTGAAAGTCTGACCCGAAAGGCTAGGTGTGGAGTGGAACCTACAAAGACGCTGACTTCGAAAAGAACATCTCGTCCAGCCCGGCCCCTGGAACGAGAATCGAATCATGGACCTTGGAAAAAAGAGTCTGACACCTTACCCACAACACCAGCTAGGCCCCTGACTTTTAGGTCATCTCTAGCCAAGACGAAGATGAAAAAAGAAAAGTGACTTTTTCGTACCGTTTGCTTTTTGTTCTCGTCTGTAGAAAGACGTCGAGGTGGAGAGGCGTGGTTCCATTCGTGTAGTGGTGTAGTTACAGAACTTCTGTTCACTTTGTGGTTCCATTCGTGTAGTGGTGTAGTAACAGAACATATGTTCTCTTTGTGGTTCCATTCGTTCAGTGGTGTTAGTAACAGAACATCTTCTCTTTGTGGTTCCATTCGTGTAGTGGGTAGTAACAGAACATATGTTCTCTTTGTGGTTCCATTCGTTCAGTGGTGTAGTAACAGAACATCTGTTCTCTTTGTGGTTCCATTCGTGTAGTGGTGTAGTAAACAGAACATCTGTTCTCTTTGTGCACACGTGGACTATCACGCAACTACTCCAAACAAATGTCATCGAAGCTTGCAACATATAGGCCTACCCTGAACCCCTCCCTCCTGCACTCTACCCGAACTCCCCCCCCCCCCCCCCCCCAAAAAAAAAAAAAAAAAAAAAAAAAAAAAAAAAGAAAAAAAAAAAAAAAAAAACATCTCTCTCTCTCTCTCTCTCTCTCTCTCTCTCTCTCTCTCTCTCACACACACACACACACACACACACACACACACAGTCACCTGGGACCGGGAAGGCCGTTCTGTATCTCGCCATGCGCCATCTTAAATTCGCCCAGCAGACGCAGGAAGCGGGGCCGTAGTGACGTCAAAACATGACGGTAGTCTTGTCGCGTCACTTTCTCTTTGGCACATAAGCTGAGAGTTGTGGCGCGCAGTTCCTGTTCGATGTCTTGTAGTCCCTAACGTGAAATAAATGAATGAAATCAATCAATCAATCAATCAATCAATCAATCAACCAACCAATCAATTTTTCTTTATTTCTTTCTTTCTGTGCACGCAGGCTGATACTCCTGCGGACACTGCCAGTACAGACAGGCAGTTGAGTTTTGTGTGCATGACCGTTTTTTTTTTTTTTTATCCCGCCATTAAGGCAGTCATACTCCATCTTCGGGGAAGGTGCATGCTATGAGCGTAACGTGTCATCCATACCAACGGCCAAACTGGCCTTCTCTTCCGAAAGTTGGTCATGGGATTTTACGTGTGTGTGCAAGATGTTGTGCGTGCGTTCACACACGAAACTCAGTTTATAGTCTCATTCGAAGAACTGTATGGGGAGATGGAGTCAGAACCAATGTTAACTCCGAGGGCAAAATCCCCCTGTACCGAAATTCAGACCCGCAACCCCAGGATCACGAGTCCGGCGCTCTACCAACTGAGCTATTCTGGCCCCAATCAATCAATAAAATACAGAAAAGTACTTTTCCGTACATCTCTCTCTCTCTCTCTCTCTCTCTCTCTCTCTCTCTCTCTCTCTCTCTCTCTCTCTATATATATATATATATATATATATATATATCGAAATTAAGATAAAATCTCTGCCTGTCTGTCCGTCTGTTTGACTGTGTGTTGTGTGTGTGTGTGGGTGTGTGTGTGTGTGTGTGTGTGTGTGTGTGTGTGTGTGTGTGTGTGTGTGTGTGTGTATACGTGCGTGCGTGCGCGCGCGTGCGCGCGTGTGTGTGTGTGTGTGTGTATGCGTGTGTGCCTCAGTGTGTGTGTCTGTCTATCTCTGCCTGTCTGCCTGCCTCTGTCTGTCTGTCTGTCTGTCTGTCTCTCCACACCCGTGCATTATGCCCTTACCGTTTGAGTAGTCTGTCGATGCCGGTATCCCAAACATGACGTGCCTGAAACAATCTGCCATTAAGAGAGAGAGAGAGAGAGAGAGAGAGAGAGAGAGAGAGAGAGAGAGAGAGAGAGAGAGAGAGAGAGAGAGAGAGAGAGAGAGAGAGAGAAGAGAGAGAGAGAGAGAGAGAAAGTGTGTGTGTATATACACACGCGCGCGTGTGTACGTGCTGGTGAGCGTGCACGAGCGCGCGCCCTTGATTTCTTCTCTCTCTGTGTGTGTGTGTGTGTGTGTGTGTGTGTGTGTGTGTGTGTGTGTGTGTGTGTGTGTGTGTGTGTGTGTGTGTATTGAGAATCCCTAACCTTGTTTATCTACTCTTTTTGCTATATAGAATTTATTTCAATATTCTTTGCAGCGAGTCATTTTCCTCTCTTATCAATATCCTGCTGTACAGGATCCTCCCCTCTCCCCCTTTCACGCGTCCTACTATTCCTATCCGCCTCTGTTCATTAAATATTCCACTCAACGTATACTCGAATTATCGCCCTCTCTACATGCATGTGCGTGCAAGAACTACTCCCAGTATCAGCTAGTGATGACAAAACTAATCCGCTTGTAAATTCGAGGAATTGTCGAATTTTAAAGAGTGGTCATAATTAAGCAATCTATACACTGCTGTTGTCTTTTCTGAGGAAAACAAAGACGTTCATAATAGTGCATACGCACGCGCGCGCGCGCGCGCGAGCCCGCACACACACACACACACACACACAACACACACACACACACACACACACAAGAACACACACACATACACCACTGATAAACCATACAAAGCATAAAGAAAACAAAATAGCCACATAAACCAATCTTTCACCGAGTGGGGGTGGGGTGGGGGTGGGGAATGGAGGAAGAGGCAGGTAAAAGAGAAACAGTAGCTATAGAAGCAAAGAGTACATAAAAAAAAAAAACACAACAAATTCTGCCACTGCTGAATAAGAAAGGTAAAACAAGGCCAAAACTAGTGAACGATGCACAAGTTCGTTTTTGTTTCTATGATTAAACCCAAGGCAGAAAAATAGAAATTAACCTTTCGCAGCCACGAGAGGAAGTGAGAACGAGCAATGAATTAATGACACACAAGCTCTCGTCATGCGTTAAGACAATGACGAAAAACAATCAACGCAATTCGGTGACAATTAACGTAACGTGAAGCCAATCGAGAAAACAATAAAGAAGAAGAAGAAGAAGAAGAAGAAGAGAAGAAGAAGAAGAAGAAGAACAACAACAACAACAACAACAACAACAAAAGACACCGGTGTTACTAATGAAGAATCTTCAGCACATAATAAACAAAGAAAGGTAACTCGTCCTCTCCAGGAGGAGGTATTGAAAGGGGCACAACTCAAATGCAATGAACGTTGTGACCATCGTACTACGCAGTGAAAATTTCCGTCGTTCTGTCTACTATATGATGGAGAGAAAAAAAAAATAGACAAACAAAAAAACACATGTGTAATTCAGGAAAAGAAAAAAAAAAAAAACGTTTCTGGATCTCCAGCCCATTGAAACAAAGTTTGTGTGTTTGTGAAGAAGACGACGTGAATTTTAAACCAAGAGAGGCAACGTCGGATTGTTACAGTTCTCGTTATTGCTGATGTCTTTTTCATCGTCTGTTTGCTTGTCTTGGAATACACCTTTATTCAAATTTCTGTCACCTTTCTCACGATTGATACTCAACAATAGGTCCGTTTACCTGTCGGTTCACCTGACACGTTTCAAGACCGGAGGGACAGCGAATAAACAATTAAAAAACCGTCTCTTCGTATAGGAAATTCTATGCTCGTTCGAATACCCCTCGACTGACAAAATAAAGTCCTTCCTTGTTTATTATTTGCTGTTGATTTCTCCATGTTTCACTTACGATTTCTGAAGAATATCATATGGCCATGAACTCACACACGCACACACACACACACACACACACACACACACACACACGCGTACACATGCACGCGCGCGCGAGCACACACGTATATGCGCGCGCGCATACACACACACACACACACACACACACACACACACACACACACACACACACTGTGAAACATACCAACGAAACGACACACGACTTGCTTAAAGAAGATGGCCCCAAAACATGCATGGTTGGCAAGGCCCAGGCTACCTGCATCCGCAACAACCCTTAGCGATTCGAATTTCCTGACGTCTGTCAGCAACGGCACGTGAACCGGAGATAACCTCTGGGTCCTAAGTCGGCGAGGAACGGACGTTAGCGGGTTTGAACAGACGGACACAGACACACAAACTATGCACGCACACACACAGCACACACACACACACACACACACACACACACACACACACACACACTCTACACAAGTACATACACGCATGCACACACACGCACAAGTGGATGCAGAGACACGACATACTCTTTCTACATTAAAGGTATGCATGCACCAATTTCTACATTAAAGGTATGCATGCACCAATTTCTACATTAAAGGTATGCATGCACCAAGGCCTTTGTCGATGTGTCCCTTTTCTGTATGTCCCCGATTGTATGTGACCCGATTTCTCAGTGCTCCAATATCTATCTGTCTTGATCTGTGTGAGTCTCACTGTCGACGAATCCCGATTTCTGTGTCCCTTTATCTGCGAGTCCCAAATGTTGCGGGGTAAGTTTCTCAATTTCTTTTTATTCGTTTGTGTACGAGTCCCGATTTTTGTGTGTTCCAATGACTTCCAGTTCCGACCTTTACGTCCCACCCCACCACTTCACCCCTTCACTTCCTCCTCCCCCCCAACTCTTCACACACACACACACACACACACACACACACACACACACACACACGCACACACGCGCGCACGCACGCCACACACACATTTTTATCCCCCCCCCCCCCCAACCTAATTCAGTAACAAACCCTAGCAATGCAGTCTTTCTTACACAGAAAAAACACATATAGCCGGATACAGGACGGGCCCTGACAGCCAGCTTCCCCTGCATCCTCAACGCCCTGGCTCTACGCGCTTGAGCTATGACCCTGTCCTGTAATGCTTCGAGCACTTGACCACGTCCGGGACGTCGGGACTGAAGGAGACTTTTTTCTTCAGCTTCTTCTCCCCGTCCACATCGATCTGACTCTCGGACTTCGATGGTGCCAGCAGATTACGAGTCTGTCTGGCACGATCAGGACTGCGGACACTATCGGATGCTCTGGAGGAGACTAGGATGCTCTGAACCCTGCGCGCTTTTCGCGAAGGAGCGTTCGGAGAGCCATCAGTGGTTTCCTTCGTCTTCTCCTTTTCTTCTGAGTGTTTGGGGTCTGGCGTTTGTGGCGGACTTTTCGTGTCCTTCTTTGGGCCACTGACCACAAAGAGATCGTGCAGTTTCTTACTTAAATTCTCCGGTTCGCTTTTGTCAGCGTCTTTTTTTCGGGTCACCGACCACAAACATGTCGTGCAGTTTCTTACTTAAATTCTCCGGTTCGCTTTTGTTCGTGTCTTTCTTCGGGTCACCGACCACAAAGAGATCGTGCAGTTTTTGACTTAGATTCTCCGCTTCGTTTCTCTCGTCCGATTGAGGCTGCGGAGCGGGACGGACCACGAAAATGTCCCGCAGTTTTTTTTCCCGAGCTCTTGGCGGGATTTGGAAAGGGGTGGCGTCTTGTAAGCTCCCGGAGGAGCGGATGAGGTTGCGCATGCAGGTAGCCAGCGAAGCGGCCTGCTGATCGGTCCCACTCACCTTGAGCACGTGCTGGGTTATTTCGGGATTAGTGAGAGCAAAGCACGCGGGGTTAGTGGGCACGGGGGTGGGCGGGCAGGAGTCGAGGTCCACAGCGGTGGTGAGGAGGATGCTGGAGATGGATCGCTCACTGCCTTTCTTGGACACTCGTCCGTCCCCCGGCCAGATCCGGCTGCTGCACCTGAACGTGAAGCTGTTGCCCCGAGAACGGCAGCTCTCCCTGCTGAGCAGGTCCCTGGACCTCACACTGGCACAGTCCTCCTCCCTCCACCTGTGACTCTCCGGTCGGCTGTTGAACCCCGACTGACTCGACAAGGATCCACTACCGTGGAGTCTCTGCTTCTGGGAAGAACCCAGGAGGAACGCCGCAAGGCTGTCAGGCCGAAGTCTCTGAGAACCGGTCTCGTCCGGGATGGAGAGGACATCTGATTCCAGGTCGTCTTCACCGTCGTCACTGGACAGATCCATAGACGACTCGCCACCACTGTCTCCTGGAGTTTGATGGACTTTGTCGTCGTCGACGAGCGGGGTGTGGGGGTCCTGGATTTCCTGAGGTTGGCGCCTTTAGGTCTTGGAGGGCGAGGTGCTCGGTGATGTTGGTCGTCCTGCTCCCCATCCGGCCTCCTCCTCGTCCTCCTCGTCGATGGCATCGTCCATGAAGAGGGGCGAGGGGTGAGTGGAACGCATCAAGGACTTGCTGCCCGACGTACGAGTCCGCCGCCGATGTTTCCGAGAGTCGTGCCGTAGCACATGCTGCTGTACTCCTCTATCGCCGGCACCGCCCCTCCCGCCGACAGTCGGGACAGGGATGACGTCTTCACGACATGACGTCCTCCACCGCTTCCGTAACCCCCACCACGTCTTCCTCTTCGCTGTCCACGTCACGCCGTGACGTCACATTGCGGCGAAGATGCCCCTCGCCGACGGAGATGCCCGAGTCCCAGGAGTCGGAATGCACGACACTGTTCTTATACCGAGCTCTCGAGCTGGAGATCTCGATCACGTGCACGTTGGAGGGGCCTGAACAAGCGCTCCATCCTGACCCCATGATTCTGGCTCAGCGGTCAGGAGGTCACGGATGGGTCAAGGACGCCGATGTTTCTTCGATCGATCACCTGTTACCTGTGGAATGTGTCATGTTCGCCACGGATGAGGTGTGGGAGGAGAGGTTGTGGTGCTGGTCTCTGATTCCAAGACTTCTGCTTGTTGCTTTTCGCTGGGCTCTTACTTCGCCCCTGGAAGAGCAAAAAGATGTGCTGTTTTATATCTGGAACTACGGCAAGCTGAAGTGTGTGTGTGTGTGTGTGTGTGTGTGTGTGTGTGTGTGTGTGTGTGTGTGTGTGTGTGTGTGTGTGTGTGTGTGTGTGTGTGTGTGTGTGTGTGCGTGCGTGCGTGCGTGTGTGTGTGTGTGTGTGGTGTGTGTGTGTGTGTGTGTGTGTGTGTGTGTGTGTGTGGTGTGTGTGTGCGCGCGTGCGTGCGTGTGTGTGTGTGTGTGTGTGTGTGTGTGTGTGTATGTGTGTGTGTGTGTGTGTGTGTGTGTGTGTGTGTGTATGTGTATGTGTGTGTGTGTGTGTGTGGTGTGTGTGTGTGTGTATGTGTGTGTGTGTGTGTGTGTGTGTGGTGTGTGTGTGTGGTGTGTGTGTGTGTGTGTGTGTGTGATATCAAAAATCAGTAGAACACCATTGTAAGAGACCAAGAAAAACCCTGAAACATTTGTACCAAATAATCATTAGATCTCTCTCTCTCTCTCTCTCTCTCTCTCTCTCTCTCTCTCTCTCTCTCTCTCTCTCTCTCTCTCCTCTCTCTCTCTCTCTCTCACACACACACACACACACACACACACACACCACACACACACACACACACACACCTTGACATCCACCACTGACCCACACACCACCCACAGATACGTGCCGGCAGATGCCTCATTTGGTCATTAAAACAAAGCACCAGAAAATCCATGGACGTGATGCATCACTGTTTCTCATTAATCCATACGGCAGCGGAAACGCTAATCTAGATCGCAGCGAGAAAGAGAGAGAGAGAGAGAGAGAGAGAGAGAGGAGAGAGAGAGAGAGAGAGAGAGAGAGAGAGAGAGACAAACAGACAGAGAGACAGACAGACAGACAGACAGACAGACAGACAGACAGACAGACAGAGACAGAGATGCTGATGCTGCTGCTGAACCAACGTGCAAATGAAGTCAACGTGTCTTGTGCTGCGTTGTATGGCATTGTGTTGTGTTGTGCTGTGCTGTGCCGTGTGTGCTGTGTTGTGTTGTATTCTATTACGGTGCGTGTGCTGTTTTGTGTTGCGTTGTGCTGTGCTGTGTAGTGCTGTATCGTGCTGCCCTTACTTGTATCTCAATTATCATGTGAACGTGTCGGTCTGGTAGCGTGGTGTAGTGTTCAGTACGTCTCATAAACCCCACTCTTCTGGGGTAGTTGCTCTTAACTCCACGTCATCCAAGCGGCAGTACACGTTACACCCGACTTCACGTCTGCCCATCTCAACGAGTTGTCGTTCCTGTGCGACTTTACCTCTGCCCGTCTCAACGAGTTGTCGTTCCTGTGCGACTTCACCTCTGCCCGTCTCAACGAGTTGTCGTTCCTGTGCGACTTTACCACTGCCTGTCTCAACGAGTTGTTCCTGTGCGATTTTACCACTGCCTATCTCAACGAGTTGTTCTTGTGCGACTTTACCACTGCCTATCTTAACGATTGTTCTTGTGCGACTTTACCACTGCCCATCTCAACGAGTTGCCGTTCTCGTCGTTTCAGTGTAGAGTTAATTCCCCTCCGCTCACTCTTCAGGGATAATGATTTACAAGTATCATATCAGAGGTTATTGATGTTAAATCAGAACGAAACATTTGGGATGATTGACATTGCGACAGATGCATGACCCCCGTGTTTGCCATCATCTCACAGCCTGGACAACCAAACGTCAAAACTCAGACCCTTGGCCAGCAGTGCTACAACGTGCGATGTATCAATGATGCAACCTGCACAAACATCAGACCCTGGGTCACCCGTGCCTTAACGCAAAATGTAACAATGCTGCAACCTATACTTAAAATCAAACCCTAGGCCAATCGTGTTTTAACGCGCAATGTAACAATACTGCAACATGCACGAGAAGTACGACCCTAAGTCAGCCGTGCTTTATCGCACAATGCAACAATGCTGCAACCTGCACTAAAAATCAGACCCCAGGCCAGCAGTGTTTTAACGCACAATGCGACAATGCTGCAACCTGCACTAAAAATCAAAACCTAGGCAAACCGGGCTTTAACACACAATGTAAAATGCTGCAACCTGTACTAAAGGACAACAAGGCAGCCGTATGAAAGAAATATGTCACACAATTTTTTGTGCAAGATGCGCAGAAATTGTAACACGTTACATCTTTTGTCAGGCACTTGAGAACAATGTAAATACTGGTCTAGCATTTGTTGTCTTTTTTTGTTGTCGAAACTGCCGATTTGTTCACATTAATCGATGAGAAACCACTGGAATATAAAGACTTTGATCTTTTTTCTTTTTGTGTGTAATAAATGGCATTATCTGCATCCATTTGAAATCTGGGGCAGGATCTAAATGTACAGTTAAATAATTCTCCTCAACATTTTGCTGTCCAGTCGGACAATGGAGCTTTAACTTCCGAATGTTGTAAGTTCATGATTCTCCCTGGGGGCGCTTCTATGATGGCTCTGTTGTGCCACGTCACGTGGTCACCAAGGGGCATCACGTGGTCACCAAGGGCATCTGTTAAGGAGCGGTTTTATCCCTTCACGTCTTCATGAAATGCTCTATACGTGCTTACACCCTATGTGAACACAGCGTTAGCTTCCAAAGTGAGGCAGGATAACTCGGGACCCATTGGTTTGGCAGTTAAAGACAGTACTTCTATGGTCCCACTGGCAGCTTCTCGTTCTGATTATTCCTTTGGGATGATAATTTCTGAAAATTTGTGTATTTCTTGTTATCTCATTATCTTTATTTTCTGCGGCCATCGACTGGTGTAATGATATTTTTTTCAAGTTACTGCTCCCTAATACAGACTTAATCTTCTTCAAATTATATACACTGAAAATTGCAGATGCAGAATTATGCACGAGAAAATTTTTTTTTTTTTCGAGAATTAGGCACAAAAGTTCCATTGCTGTTACCTTTGCGTTGCTACGGCACGAAAATGCAATGTGACATTTTAGTGGATAACACATCCGAAAATGGTAATGTTGTGACATTTTTTTTGCCGAGACAGGTGCATTGTTACCTGTTAATCCGTATTGCAGTAGCTTGCACCGATTCTCTTTCATTTCATGTCCAGCGGAGCAGAACCAATCTCCTCAGTCTTTCTCTTTTCCCCCCACCCTAACCAGGGCCAAATAACTTGGCGCATTATTGTGGCGATCTCCTTGGTCATAACGTTCGTCTGCAGCTTAATGAACCCTTCCAGCGGATTAAAAAGCGACCAACGGCGAGTTCGGGGTGACTGGCCTTTAAAAAGGGGTGGGAAATGTCAACAAGAGAGCCGTCAGATTCTGTCAGATGGCTAGAGAGAGAGAGAGAGAGAGAGAGAGAGAGAGAGAGAGAGGGGGGGGGGGGGAGACACACACACGCAGAGAGAGAGAAAAGAGAGAGAGAGAGAGAGAGACAGAGAGAGAGAGTGTGTGTATGTATGTGTGGTGTGTGTGTGTGTGTGTGTGTGTGTGTGTGTGTGTGTGTGTGTGTGTGTGTGTGTGTGTGTGTGAGAGAGAGAGAGAGAGAGAGAGAGAGAGAGAGAGAGAGAGAGAGAGAGAGAGAGAGAGAGAGAGACGAAACAAACCGAAATTTTATTTAACCAGGGTAATGAGATAAGCATTACAAATGCTTTTTTTCCACCCAGCCCTGGGGAGAGAGAGAGAGAGAGAGAGAGAGAGAGAGAGAGAGAGAGAGAGAGAGAGAGAGAGAGGGAAGAGAGAGAGAGCCCACGTAAATACTATCGTGTGCATTGTGTCTGTTTGTGCGTGCGTGTGTGTACGAACGTGCTTGTATGCACGAGTACGTTGACGCATATGAGCGCTATTAAGCAGGAGCAGACTTAGCGTTATGTTAGGTGAACTGTTTTTAAAGTCTCCGTCGATGTGTGTGTGTGTGTGTGTGTGTGTGTGTGTGTGCGTGTGTGTGTGTGTGTGTGTGTGTGTGTGTGTGTGTGTGTGTGTGCGTGCGTGCGTGCGTGCGTGTGTGTGTGTGTGTGTGTGTGTGTGTGTGTGTTGTGTGTGTGTGTGTGTGTGTGTGTGTGTGTGTGTGTGTGTGTGTGTGTGTGTGTGTAAAGAGAGAGAGAGAGAGAGAGAGAGAGAGAGAGAGAGAGAGAGAGAGAGAGAGAGTCAAAGTTGATGAAAATCTCAACAAACAAGATTAAAATTTCCCAAATTTCGGCTTGATTGCCTTCTTCAGGGGGTACAAACTGTAAAAGTAAAAACGCACGCATTCTCCACCCGTCAGCCCTTGAGCACAAAACACGAATGTGTGCAGATGGATAAAGGCACACACACACACACACACACACCACACACACACACACACACACACACACACACACACACACACACATATATATATATTTATATAGATAAGAGAGAGAGAGAGAGAGATATAGTGGGGGATATCTTATCTGGAATACGTAACAAGAAACGTGCAAAGGCAATATATAGGGCTCTCAGAGGCTTCCAAGAGGAAAATCGTTTCCGCTGTACAAATACTGATATATCGTTATTATTCCGGTCCCCTTTCCTCTCTCCCTTCTCCGTGGCTATATTCTTCTAATCGAAGGCCAGGCGGACTGTTTACATTCTGAAGTGGTCAATACATGGTAAACCTTTCCGTCAATTTTGTTGCGTGGTCATTGTGCATGTAAGGCCCAGTGCAGATTGTTGTACGCAGTGAGAGGACCCGCCTCTCTCTCTCTCTCTCTCTCTCTCTCTCTCTCTCTCTCTCTCTCCAGTTTCTGCCACCTGCAGTCGATTAGTCTTTGCTTAGACATCTTTATAAAGGATTTATGCACCCCACGCCTGGGTATTCCCAAACATAGGAGAAGCCATTACTATTCAAAGCATCACGAACTTTTGAGGCCCAAATTATTTTTCCCTCTATTGCCCAAATGTAATTACATTTTATACGCTTTGGATGGTAATGTTTTCATATCTGTGATATCATATCATATCAATGATAGCAATAGATTTATAGAATACAGAAAATTCAAGATATCGTATAATCTGGAGTCATGCTTACTATTGGGTTTAGATAGATTTATTCGATACTCTCTGGCAAGATTTAGATTTGGAATGTCTGATTTATCAGCACATAGCTCAAGATATAAATGGAGTGGTGTATGTAGGACAGTATGCCCGTTGTGCACATCCTCCGCTGATGATGAAATTCACTTTGTTTTTTGTTGTCCTGCTTTTGATGATTTAAGACACAGTTTAAAGCCATCCAAAATATTATAACCATCCCAGTAACTTCAGGTTAACGTTACTTTTAGCATCACAAAACGCACAGATCATCAGTAATGTTGCTACATATCTATATAAAAGCCTTTAAGAAAAGAGAAATAGCAATGTCCTGAATTACCAATTTCACTGGTCAATTGGCGTCAATTTAGTGTATGATACCATGTACGAACTGGTGTAATGTTGTTTTCATTTTCCTCTCTGTGTTTCTTTGAAACTAGTTTTCAAACAGATGATGGACTGATAGTATCATTCGACTTTGTCTTATTGTGTCTCCTGTCAATGTTCACACCCCTTCAAATGGGGCTTTGGCCTCCCTCCTCTCTCTCTCCTCTCATCTCTCTCCTACCTCTCTCGCTCCTCTCTCTTCTCTCTTTTCCCCTTTCTATTTTTCTTTCTTTCCATTCAGAGGACAAACCCGTTCCCACTCTCCTCCTCTCTTCTCACCACTCTCCCCCATCCACTCTCCCCCTCTCCCATCTCCCCCCCCCATCTTCCCCCCCCCCCCCCTCCCCCCCCCCCCCCCCCCCCCCCCCCCCCCCCCCCCCCCCCCCCCCCCCCCCCTCCCCCCCCCCCCCCCCCCCCCCCCCCCCCCCCCCCCCCCCCGCCCAACTCTGTCAGTTGAAAAAAAAAACGGAAAGGGATTGGGAAGTGTAGGGGACGGGGAGGGGGGAATGGCAATGTCGTGCCATCAAATCTGGTACGCATGCGTGTGCGTACGCACGTACGCACACACGTACACACACACACACACACACACACCACACACACACACACACACACACACACATAGTATGTATGTATGTATGTATATATATATATATATATTTATGTATGCACACACACACACAAACCACACACCCACATACAGAGAGAGAGAAGAGAGAGAGAGAGAGAGAGAGAGAGAGAGAGAGGAGAGAGAGAGAGACAGACAGACAGACAGACAGACAGACAGACAGACAGACAGACGGGACGGACGGACTGACGGACGGACGGACGGACGGACGGACACGACAGACACACGAGAGAGAGTGATTGAGTGAGTGACTCACACACACACACACCACCCACACACACATACACACTCATACACGCGCGCGCGCGCGCGCGCGCACAGAGAGAGAGAGAGAGAGAGAGAGAGAGAGAGATTGGATAGAGAGAGACAGAGAGAGAGACAGAGACAGAGACAGAGAGAGAGAGAGAGAGAGAGAGAGAGATAGAGAGAGAGAGAGAGAAGGGTCGTGAGCGGAATGACAGGTTTTGCTGGGTGTGACCATTCAGCTGTTTTAGGGGCCACAGGTATGGCCTTTGTCACTGGTCAGTCCAGTAAACCTAGATTAAAAAGGGATGGTCAGCCAACAAGAATGTTTGTTTACTGTCTGCGCACACATGTATACATATATCCATGCGCGCATAAATGTTATATAGTATGTTCGTGTACACACACATGCGCGCACCACACAACACACCACACACACCACACACACACACACACACACACACACAACACACACACACACACAGAGTGCACGCGCGCGCATGTGACTTTTTTGTTGTTGTTGTTGTTGTTTATATCTGCGAAGGAAAGTGCATTTGTCACAGTTTCAAATCTCCCTATCAAACTGATTTAAAAGTTACTAACTGCAGGCGAAAACCTAAATCGAGATCAGAGACAGTTTGACTGTGCCGCTGAACGAAAGAACAAAAAAAAAAAAAAAAAAAAAAAGAAAAAGAAAAAAAAAAAAAATCACAAAGCAAAGCACAACGCGTTTCGACGCATTGATCTTCTTCAGGCCAATCCACTTTTAAATACAATAATAAAGAAAAGGACGAACAATCAGATGTATCTTCTTCGAACCGGTGCAAAAAAGACTACAGCCATTCTACAGCATTTCTGTTTTTGCTCCTGTCCCCAGCAAACGGTTCATTCGACTTTGTAATCGTACGTTTGGACATCTGAGGATGGCCGTTTCTGCCTGTCCATTCTGAAAGAAAGTGAGCTGTAC
>JADBJO010008138.1:60000-62500 GCA_016801955.1 Conus betulinus | reverse complement strand
GCTGAATGCACACGGTGTCCAATCCAGTACTGTCCAATGCAACACCACACAGTACAGTATGGTTTTGTTCGATCTTTAAGCGTTATACTCTGATACCCCCCCCCCCCCCCCCCCCCCCTCCATACCCCCTCCCCCCTTATCCCAAAGGCTTTAAGAAGTAAAGAAAAAGGACACTTCCCTGTCCTTCTGCCCTCATCCCATCCCTTCCATCCTCTCATTCCTTCTCTCTTTCTTTCTCTCTCTCTTTTTTTTTTTTATCCTTTGCCTCCTCGTCCCTCCTCTCCTCCTCCTCCTCCTCCTCCTCTCTCTCTCTCTCTCTCTCTCTCTCTCTCTCTCTCTCTCTCTCTCTCTCTCTCTCTCTGTGTTTTTAGAAATTAGAACACCGCAAAGGAGCTGGTCCCGATGGCATTATCGTCGAGCTCAAGAATTCAAATGATCAAGTAGTACATTTTTTTCCCTGAACTCAATCAATACGCTGTTTGACAATGGTGTATTCCTTGACTGCTGGTGTAAATCTGTTATTCAACCTATCTTCAAGAAAGGTGATGGCAATAATCCAAACAACTATAGATAAATGTTCTTGAGTGATGCCAGCAATAAATCATTTGGTATAGTAACAGATAACAGATCGCAAGAAGGGGTGGAAAGACACACAATATTGCATGTGATTACCGAGTTAGATTTTACGAACAAATATCCAATAGTCTACCACATGTTCTCCTTATTAGCGCTCATACAAAAATAGTTTTGTTACAATCGTAATTTTTTTTTTATGTTGCATTTATTGATTTCGAAAAAGCTCTCACATGATAGATCAAAACCGTCTCTGGCCAGTTATCTTAAAAAATGGTGGCAACGGTAAATTGTTCAAATGTATTTAAAGTATGTACACTGATGTCTAGGCTAGAGTTCGATATGATTCTGTGTTAACTGATTACATTGCCTGCATTTCATGATTAAGACAAGGAGAAGCGAACAGCCCGGTTCCCTAATCTCTTTTTTATCAACGAATTAACAAATGAGAGGCATTGTGCTAGGTTTTCACTTTGATGGATTTGGAATTGTTTATTCTATTGCTGGCTGACGATATCGTTTTGATGGAAAAAAAAAAACAGTTACAGGTCTGCAGACACAACTGAATTGCCTACAGCACGTCGCTACATCTCTTTCAGCTTAAATTTAAAAAAATGTTATAGTATTCCGTTACAGTTTACCATTTGATGTGAGAGAACAATGGTTACATAATGGTGATGCGATGCCTGTGGTTAACATATGTAATTTATTAGGATATTTTTCTCTACGGCGGTTGAGCTTCACTGCTGTATGCAAAGACCTTGCAAGCAGAGCTGAAAGTGTCTTGATTTATCGTTTGAAAAGGTTATACATGTTAAATAACAACTCCTATATAGTTTATTCATGCAATTGTTTGATTCTCAAAATACAGCCAGTTGTGCTGTATGGCTTTGAATAATAAGGTCTAGACAATGCTGTTGTCTATCATGAATCAGTTCATTTATTTGCTTTGTAGAAATTTTAAGATAGCCAGACAAACAATCAAATAACCATGTTTATGGTGAAACAAATTGGTATTATATATATATATATATATATATATATATATATATATATATATATATATATATATATATATATATTCTATTATAAACAAAGCTTGCTCTTACGTCTTAGATTGAAGAAATAGGGGGAGATAAGCATTCATACTGCAGTGGTAGATAATTCTGCCTAGCTAACAGTATGTGCTTGAGTGGGTGGGGGAATGGGGAATATATATATATATATATATATATATATATATATATATATATATATATACATATATATATATATATATATATTCTCTGCTGTTAGGTGTATTCTCTACTGGCTGAAGTTGATCCAAATGGAGAATGGAAGGATTCCACGTAAAGCTTATGATATGCTGTATGATCTGGATGCAAGAGGTTAAAACAAACAACAAACAAAAAAAACTGGCTAACAAATGTTCGCTTATGTTTGTTTAAATATGGATTTGGTTTTGTTTGGGCGAGTCAAAGTGTTTCCGGTTTTATACGATGTTTCAAGCAAAGGTTTATTGACTGCCGGTGGCAAACTTGGTCCAAATAAGCGACAGAATCAGCTTGTACATAAGTTTTCGTAGTGACCACATTTTGAAACCTTATTTGCACCCAGATATTGATAAGCATCTAAGATATATTACTACTAGATTTAGGCTCGGGATTTCAAAGTTGGCATCATATGGCTGGCGATACAGAACGTTTATGTCTAACGATTTAATTTTTTTCCTTACATACTGAAAGCCAAGAAAATAAGGTGCATTTTGTTCTCTGTTACCCAGCTCTTAAACGTATATGCGAGACGTTAATTAAGCCAAAATATTACAGACATCCTTCACTGTTTTAACCGAGTTTGTAAACGTCATCTATCATACCTGATGATGTACGCAATCTGTCTTCATTTTTGTACGAAGGATTTGAAATAA
>JADBJO010008138.1:25000-52500 GCA_016801955.1 Conus betulinus | reverse complement strand
GCACGCATATGGGCGCGTTTCCCCCAAGACCCCCTCTCCCTCCTGCCTGACTATTTCTCTTTTCCTTTCCCTCACAGACAAACACGCCCGCACAAGTGCATATGATGTCCAGTTGTTTCGTTGGAGAACAGATGGGTGATTAGTGCATTAATGGTACAACAGCAAATGGACAAGAACAAAACGTACTGAAAAAGAGAGAAAAAAACACACGCCACAGCAGCTAAACATCTTCAGCAGGAACACAGAAAACGACAACAGTATTATCACCAACATTGCACACAAATCATAGAGCAAGAAGAAGAAGAATCTTCTCTCTCATGGAGAACGGGTTTTCATTAAAAGAAAACAGACAGGAATGATAGCCTCAAGGAATATAACTCTCGCCACTTCGTGGGTCAGTGACTTCCCCCTGTCCGCCACATATTTTGTCCTTATAATCACGGCCTAAGCGGCTTTGTCAAACAGCGTTGTACTGGAGGGGAATATGTCAGCTGAATACATGACATTACCGCTGAATGTCGAAGCACGTATAACTGGAGGGGATTTTTTTTTCTTCTTTGGTAAAGCAGAATAATATATAGGTTCTGCTGACACTGGTATTTTTTTTCCACAGTAACATTGCAACGTGAATGGCATCCATCCATGGTCAGATGTCCACCTCTGTATGGAGACACGGGTTACTGCGATTCATTCTGAGCCTCCGGTCAAGATCGTAAGAGAGTAAAGTCCAAAGTTGTTGACCACGAATTCCGCTCTCTCTCTCTCTCTCTCTCTCTCTCTCTCTCTCTCTCTCTCTCTCTTATTCAGGATTATTCATACATAGGATGATACAGGAGTATCTATCTATACCTAAGGTAAGACAAAACTGATTGTACTCAATACGATAAAGGACAGTTTATACGAATGATGATACATGTGGCGACACCTATCACTCTTTCTTCTGTGTCCACAGAGGTCAGTTTTATTTCTTCATCCTCATTTTCGTCTGACCTCGAATCTTTCTAAAGAGACACAGCAATCTTGTGCAGTAGCTTATAACAGCCAATAAAAAAAACAACATATTTCCCTTTCAGATGTGTATACGTCAGTGTAGAAATCAAGTACAATGTAGAATGACACATGTAGTAGAAATATTCGCACTGGTCGAAATTCGCGAGTGGCAGATAGCAGGAAATAAGAAAAGTTGACTGAAAAATACATGGAGTAGAAAAACAGTAACGTTGTTTTGAAGTACACATGCAGTAAAATCCTGAAGAAAAAAAACAAAACGGTAATCAGATAAGATTTTGTTAAAAGTTTAAAATAATAAAGAAAAAACCCCAGTAAAGCTGTCTGAAAGGTACAGTTAAAATATGAAAACAGTAACGCAGTCTGATCGACACGTGCTAGAAAAACAAATACACAAGCAATCAAAGGAAAAAAGAACAACACCAGGAAGTCTATTTGACATGCATGTGTATGAAAGAAGCAGAAAAAACAGTTAAACTGTTTTTAAAAAAAAAAATCTGTAGGAAAAAAAGTAGGAAAATTGTAAGGGCACATTGACGACTAGAAAACAAAACAAAACAAACAAACAAATTAAAAAAAAAAAAACAGAAAGTTTTTCGCAACGACATATGTCGAAACAATAGGACAGAAAAGCTGTTTGAGCGACATTTGTAGAAAAAAAAAAGGAGAAAAACGATTAGGCTGTTAAGTAGCAAAACAGTATGGATGTTTGAACAACATATTAGAAAAAAGTAAGAAAACGGTAAGGCTGTCTGAACGACTAGAATAAGAAGAAAACCGTGCGGGTTTTTGCAACGACATAGGTAGAAAAAGTAGAAACACAGTAAGACTGTCTGAACGACATATCTACAGCTAATTTGTCTGAACGATCTCTGTAGTAAAAAGTAGGAAAACAGTTAGACTGTCTGAACAACATCTGTCGTAAAAGGTAGGAAAACAGTAGACTGTCTGAAAGACATATGCGGAAAAAAAAGGATAAGATAAGATAAGATAATGTTGCTTATAGCCCAGCTGACTGCAAAGGGCCACATCAGGGCTGTCACCACGTTAAAATGTAATTTCTCTTGTAACGAGAGATAATAAAGTTTTCTGAATCTGAATCTGAATCTGAAAATCAACTCACAAGTCAGACATTCACACAATTCTTTAAAATACATCGAAAAACCCATCCGAAAGTTTGTTAAAAATCTTTCCACTGTAAAATCTCAGATCCGATGAAAAAATGTTAATCTCTTTCAAGAACTCAAAGATCGCGTCAGGCGGAAAGGTCTCTGAACAAGGTTTTCACAGAATCTGCTGTAAAATGTTTGTGTCTCACATCCTGCAAGTCCCAACACTCTAAAAGAATATGTTTCACTGTGAGTAGCACATGACATGGAATGCACCACGGAGCTTCTTCACTCTTTAAAAGGTACGAATGGGTAAAGTACGAATGGCTGTAGACTGTCTGAAAGACATACGTAGAAAAAAGAGGAAAACAGAGTGTCTGAACAACATATGTAGAAAAAAAAGTAGGAAAACAGTTAGACTGTCTGAACAACATATGTAGAAAAAAGTAGGAAAATAGTTAGGCTGTCTGAACGACATATGTAGAAAAAAAGTAGGAAAACAGTTAGACTGTCTGAACAACATATGTAGAAAAAAAGTAGGAAAATAGTTAGGCTGTCTGAACGACATATGTAGTAAAAAGTAGGGAAACAGCAGACTGTCTGAACGACATATGTAGTAAAAAGTTGGAAAACAGATTGTCTGAACAACATCTGTAGAAAAAAAGTAGGAAAAGTTAGACTGTCTGAACGACATATGTAGTAAAAAAAAAAAAAAAAAAAAAGTAGGAAAATAGACTGTTTGAACAGCATATGTAGTAAAACGTAGGAAAACAGACTGTCTGAACAACATATAGTAAAAACAAGCAAAACAGACTGTCTGAATGACATATGTAGTAAAAAGTAGGAAAACAGACTATCTGAATGACATATGTAGAATGAAAAAAAAAAAAAAAAAAAAAAAAAAAAAAGAAAAAAAAGAAAACAGCTTGAACGACAAATGTAGAAAGGTAGTAGGAAAACAGTTAGTCTATCGAACAGCTTGAAAAAGTAGAAGAAAACGTAAGACCCGTGTAAATGACGTATGTAGAAAAAGTACGAAAACACCGTGTAAACGATGTATGTAGAAAAAGTACGAAAACACCGTGTGAATGAAGTACGTAGAAAAAGTTTGAAAACAACAAAAGCTGTCTGAACGGCACATACCACAAAACGTAGAGCCGACTTTGGAGCAGGAAAAAAAAAAAGACATGAAAAAAAGTAACGTCAGCAGAACGCCTTCACTTGGTAACTAAGAAGTCACGGAGAGACACAGAGTTGCCCTTCCTTTCAACCAACGGTGTGAAACAACGGTGAAGTGGTTAAAGTGTAGCCCTAGATAGCGAGAAGCTCAGCGTTCAACTCCCCCGCACTTAACACACACAATTCTCGCACGTGCAGCTCCGTTTCCGAAGACTTGCCATGACATTTGTAATTAGCTGGAAAAGATGAATCATATTATAGTCTGGGGACTGACAGATAACAACGTGGCGACAGCGAAGACAAAACACCTGCAGACTTGAGAGTAATGGCTCACCCGAGCGGAAACTTTGGAGCGTGCTGTGTTTCGTGACAACTTATAAACAACATAGCACAAACTGACAAAAGTGCAGAACAGTTGATACAGCAAGGTGACTTTGAAACGTTGAAAATATGAACTGTTTTTCACAATTCAGCAGTATCCACTTTTTATGATATGAAAGTAAGATTCAGTTTCTCTGAATACAATCTGATCAATTAACAAAGGACAGTGTGTAGAATATGATGCATTGTAACCCATTGTCATTAAGCTTTGACTTCATGTCTAACGAAATCTTGTGTTGCATCGTCAGTTTCGCTGTCTGTCTTTTCGTCAGTTTCATGATCTCGTGTCTCTTTGCTGTCAATGTTTTCTGCTCTTTATGGCGTGCAATTGTTTGTCTTTTGCCAAAAAAAATTATGGTGAGGACAAAAGAAAAAAAAAAAAGTAATTTAATAATTAAAAACAAACGCAATCATCATTACCACAACTACTGGCGGCTAATAGTGCTTCTGTGACAACAACTTTTTTTTTTTAATGTATCATAGCAATCACTATACCACCACCACCACCACCACCACCATCACCGCCGCCGCCGCCATTATCATCATCATTATCATCATCATCACCATGACTAGCATTATTTTGTTAGTAGTAGTAACAGTAACATCATAAGTAGCAGAACAGCAGAAGCAGCAGCAGACGTGTGAGTAGTAGTAGTAGTAGTAGTAGTAGTAGTAGTAGTAGTAGTAGTAGTAGTAGTAGCAGCAGCAGCAGCAGCAGCAGCAACAGTAGTAGTAATAGTAGTAGAAGTAGTAGTAGTAGCAGTAGTAGTAGTAGTAGTAGTGCGACCATTCTTTACTCCGTTGCTGTTGGTGGTGATGGTGGTGTTAATACTGTAAATTCATCGAACAGAAAACAAACAAACAAACCACCACCACCACCACCACCACCAGCACCACCACATAACAACAACAAAAAGAACAGAAATGAAAAAAGCGAAAGAAAGAAAAAGAAAGAAAGAAAAAAAAAACAAACAAACAAACAACACAAGAACACTTACCCACTTTTGTTTCAGATCTTCCTGCATTCTTATTGTCAGATCACTCTGACACGATCTCATGACTGTACATACAGGAAACCACGTACATACGTGAAACCACGTCTGATGGGAAAACAATACCAAGAACAACCATCACTCAGCTCATTCCAATCGAACTTGAAGCCTGTCAAACGACTGGTGACATCATTCGCATTTCCATTTCTTCTCAAGTCACTTTGGCGGAGCGGGCTTTTGTCACGAGGTGAAGTTCCTACCAGGTATCAGAGGTGAAGTCACTTCCAGGTGTCACAAGAGAATCGATAGAACTTTGCTTGTATAGTTGATCCAGCGCAAGGAGGAAGGAGAAAAGACGATCGAAGGGGATTGGAGATAGGTGCAAGGGAATTGGGTGGGGGTAGACATTCAGTTAATGCACAGTGACAAATAATAGGGATAGGAACCTGCCACCGAAGGGCTCTCTGTACTTTAGAGGAGGGCTGCGGTCTCCTATGCCTCCTAGTTATCACCTGCGCCAAAGAGCTTCAAGGTGTTTTTTTTTTTTTTTACTCGCGTCTGTTTGCTCATTTGTTGTATGCTTGTCATGACAGAATGCCTTTCAGCTTCGCCTTTGGCCTCAGTCTGCATCATAACAGATCATTATGAGTGGCCTGTTGTTTTGTTGTTGTTTGTTTTAACTTGCAAAAGGCACCACAACCCATTTTAATAAAATCAACTTTTAACCTTGATCCAGGCCACACGACCTTTTCAAAGCCACTTGACTTTTAACCTTGATCCGGGTCAGCTACGACCGTTTGGAGACACATTTTTTTTTATTTGAGAGGGCGGATGGGGGGGGGGGGGGGGGGGGGGGGGGAAAGAGCGGAGCATGGTGGAATAAGGAAGAGGGAGGTGGGGGGGGGGGATAGTGGAATAGCTCTGAGAAGGAAATAAACCTGGGTGAATATTGTCAGAGGGTAGGAGGGAAGAGGGGTATATAGTCTTCGGGTATTTTGTTTCTTTTAAGCCATCCTCCTCTTTTCCTTCCCTACCTCCCGACCATGTGGAGTGCCACTTATTTTGAGGTAACATACTGTATGTACTTTCCAGGTGACGTCTTTGTTTTTACTGATTAACAGATAAAACCAGTGTGATGTCTGCTGTTCCCTACGGATTTAGAGTAAATGAACGGTTTTAGACCAATAGCATCAGCAGTGGCTGCTGTAATGGCAGCTAAGCAATACTACACATGTATCGCAGGCTCTGTAATCAGACCCAGTAGTCGATCGTCTTAACATCGTCTTCGTGGCAGTCTTCGTCATCATCGTAGTTAACAGGCGACACGCAGTATTAGCAGCAGCAGCAGCAGCAGCAGCAGCAGCAGCAGCAGCAGCAGCAGATATCGCTATTACTGTTGCTATTACTTCTTCTATAACTACCACTACTACCATTGGCAACAGCAGCTGCAGCAGCAGTAGAAATCGCCGTTAATGCTACTTCTAAAACTGCCACAGCCACCAGTGGCAATAGCAGCAGCAGTAGTCGCAGTTGCATTGGTAGTAGTGGTAGTAAGAGTAGTGAGCCCACTAGTAGCAGCTGCAGACCTGCAACGGCGGCAGCAGCGATAGTGATAGAAAAAGCTGGTAATAACACCTCTGGCCCACCTCAACCCCACACAATCGAAAAGATTCACAATACAATTTAAAATTGATCCCTGCACACTTTCTTTTCTCTTGGTGGGCACACATAGCGAAAACAATGACAAGAACTGACACTAACCATGTACACAAACATCATACAAGGTTCTAAAAGGCGTGACATACATTCTCATCTTAAATCCATCGAATCTTGACATTTGAAGGATGTAAGTTATACAGACATGTTCCAGAGTGTCCCATTACCATTACCAAAAAAGGCTTCAAGGTCGCGAACGACATGAACTAGAAAACAAAGAGGGTAAACAGCACATGGTAGAACACACACACACACACGCACACACACACACACACACACACACACACACACACACACACACACACACACACACACACACACTCTCTCTCTCTCTCTCTCTCTCTCTCTCTCTCTCTCTCTCTCTCTCTCTCTCTCTCTCTCTTACAGGGCTTGAAAACACTTGCCACAGACCGCAGTGCCCGGCGATTTGCTGTCCAGAAAGGAGGAGTAAATAGCTTCGGAGAGAAGCGTTTGTAGGAATTGGACCAGAAGCGCCAAGCCCACAAAGACAGGAGACCTGACCCAATGACAGCTGTCGCATGCCCAGACTGCGGACGCATTTGTGTGCCCAGCTTTGGCTTGCGCTCACACATGCGGAGTGACTGACGTGTTCGTCAACTACGACGGACATCCATGAATGAATGAATATATATATTCGAGAGGTATTATATTGGGTCCTCTCAGGCAGCTGGTGAAGGGTTTCTCATTATTTATTATATATTTCCCCCATGTTCTCATCTTCATTTTTTTTTTTTTTTCTAAAAGTTCAAATCTTTGCTAAGTCATTACTATAATGACTGAAGAATTGTTAGCCTGCACTTGTTTTCCCCCACTATTTAATTGTTCAGCATCATATTGTTTGGTCAATCAGTGGGAGATTGCACCTCTTGTTGTTCTGCACAATTCTTAGCCACCGACAATGCTTGAGTTATTGAACAGCAGAGCTGACCACTCAGACTGTTCCATATCTTTTGATCTCCCTTGCATCATTGAATGGATCCTCAAGGATAGGCTCAAAGATTGTCCCTTACATTTTATACTCTTTGCATGATGCTTTTAGTTTTTCAGCAAACTTTTTTCCTCTCCACACTTTTGTTTTATTCTATTTACTATCCTTCGCTGGCTGCTTTGGGGGTGCTGCTGTTGGATTCTTTTTTTGAACCTTTTGTGGTGAGAACACCACAGAATTCTGGACTGTGGAGTGTCTCTATTTGACACCAGAAGATAGATATGTCTCTTTGATGAGTTCGATCCAGCAGACCAAAGGCCAAAGAGCAGGCAATGGAAATAAATTCTAAGAGCAGGCAATACAAAGCAGGTCTAAGAGCAGGCAATGCAAAGTAGACAATGCAAATAGATCTGCTTTTGAGAGGTATTATATTGGTTTTCACAAGCACATACGAAGGTTTCTCAATATTTAAAATATAATTTTTAAACTAAAGATCAAATTTTTGCCAAATCATTACTATGAAAACCGAAGAATTCTTAACCTGCACTTGTTTTTTTTTCCCCACTATTTAATTGTTCAGCATCATATAATGCCTACTTCCAATCCCGTAATGCAACCATCAGACCCCTGTTTATTCCTTACATGGCGGCCATTGTCTTTCGTAGTTTGCATAGTCCAGCTTTTTCATAAATTTGCGCCTTTTCTTGCTCAAAAAAATTCTAGCATTAGAATTTGCGTATTTATTACAAACACACTATCAGTCGGTCGTCGTTCAGCAAAGCTTTTTACCTGAACGAACCTGTAAAAAACTGACTTTATTTGTTCTTGCGAGTGCGACTCCTGTGATTGTCTGATGTTTGGGGGGGGGGGGGGGGGGGGGGGGGGGGGGGGGGGGGGGGGGGGGGGGGGGGGGGGGGGGGGGGGGGGGGGGGGGGGGGGGGGGGGGGGGGGGGGGGGGCATTGTCTATGCAGAACACAGAAAAAATATAGGCCTATAATACTTTAAAACATCAGTTGCGTTGTAGTCCTTCAAATCACTAAACGTCATTCAAAAACTTGAAGACCTGCTATTTGTGTGAGGTTTTTGTTTGTTTGCATTTCGCTTTGTTCTACACTGTATTTAAACAGAAACAAGAAGTCAACGGTAAGAGAGGTTTGTGACCCTTCTTTATTCCAGTCCCTCTTATTATTGGCAACGATGAATTACAAGTTCGAAAGGGGAGAGGGTGGTCTGGTGGTGCGGCTGCCTTGTTGATCGACGTCACTCAGTGTGGATGGGTGGGGAGAAGAGGGAAGGAGTGAAGACGCAAAAGACTTAGTGGGGTGGAAATAAAGTGATGACACGAAGTGGAAATCAGTTTTGCTACAGATACAATATGTGGTTTAATATGCAATTGTTTCATTTGATTCCACCTTCGCAATATTGGCATCGGTCTCTTTCTATAGTGTTTGAACAGATTATCACCGGATAAAGGGTAGGTGCATACATATGCTACATTTCGAGACTGTTTCAGTTTTCCATTACTTCAGTCCGATGAAACTTATAAATCAAATCTGAAATGTGTCTGAGACAGGAAAAAAATTATGCCTGCAGATTTGGAAAAGTGTTCGTTGTACAATCACTTTTCTAGTAACAAAATTATTTATTTCTTGCCTTCCAGCTTTAAAGTTGACTACATTTCTCCATGGACTGTTTCTTTCTGTCCGCTTTCATTCTACTGTAATCCACAGTGAAACGGGACCATTAGGTTCGTTCAAATTTTCCTGGACATAGTGTAATGTATGGTAAGAGTAATGTCTCCTCTTATATTGAAATTTTAGATCGGAATCTCTCTCTCTCTCTCTCTCTCTCTCTCTCTCTCTCTCTCTCTCTCTCTCTCTCTCTCTCTCTCTCTTCCACTTTGCTCTTTGAAAGGCACTCCACGTCCTGCAAGCAGGTCAACAATTCAGGGAGAGAAGGTCGTAAAATTGGCAGGCCACTGTCGCTTATCTTTAGGCCTATTCTCCCCTTGGCAGGGGACCCCACTCTGTGTTACTCCATATGGCCATGGCTGCTAGCGCGGATAAGCCAGCTGAAAAACGCAGTCATGAAAAGAAAGTGTTCACGTGTTCTTTGTGTAAATTCGAAATGGAATATCACTATTATGGGAACAAGCCCCCTTTTGCCAAGTCTCTAATGTAAGGTTTAGGACAGTTGTTTAGACGGAACTATCCGACATCAAAGTTTGAAACGGGCCTGGTGATAGCGTAAAGAATAGAGACGGTGGAATAGAATCAGAAACCGGAATGTTTGTGTTAAATTAAGTTAAAGGCATGTAAAGATAGCATTACAGAAGTTATTTTCAGAGATTGCATTTTGACAAAGCTAATGACTTGCTGCTATTTTGCAGCAGATGAAGTTGACAATCATTAGTAACAAATGAAAATAGAGATTTGTTATGTAAATATTGATGAATTCATGTAATTAAATTAGGAACATGTCAAATACATTAATGAATAATTTGTTTTTGAATGAAATCATTTTTGTTAACTGACATTTATCTGCAGCATAAACTGTAGATGATTACCATGTCATTTACACACACACACACACACACACACACACACACACACACACACACAGAGTGACACACAGTGACACACAGACACACACACCTCTCTCTCACTCTCTCTGTATGCGTATCTTGCACATAGTGATCCCCACCCACAGACAGAGAGAGAAGGAGAGAGAAGAGAGAGTGTGTGTGTATGTATGTGTGTGTGTGTGTGTGTGTGTGTGTGTGTGTGTGTGTGTGTGTGTGTGTGTGAGAGAGAGAGAGAGAGAGAGAGAGAGAGAAAACAGTTGCACACACAGACATACACACACGCATGCACATGCATGCAGCACACATGCACATGTGCGCACTCACACACATTGTGTTCTTGTGTGTGTGTGACCCCATCCACACACACAGACCCTGCCAAACATATTATGCATGTAGATAGTGGGATGCGTAATGTGTATGTGTGTGTGTGTGTGTGTGCGTGTGTGTGTTCTCTCACATTTGTGCATGGGTGCACACACACACACACACACACACACACACACACACACACACACTTTACACTCACACTGCATATATTTTATTCACAGTGTGTTTCTCTGTAAGGATGCTGCTCAGCTGATTCTGTGTGATAAATATGCAGGTTGCTGGAGGATTGTTACGTGATGAAAGACCCCTTTTCCACTAGAGGAGGACTCATCACCGTGGGGTCAGTCTGCTCCCTCTGCCACAGTGTTGTCTGCATGGCAAACGTATGTGCTCCTATTATTTTCCTCAATTTGGTGTTTGATTTTTGCAATGCTGTTGCGGGTTGCATGGGACACTGATAGACCAAAAGCATTGTCTCTAATCGTGTGACATTTCATTATCCAAGCTTTTTTTTTGTGATGGATCTTGTTTGCACACTGATGCAATGGTGCAGAAAACTGAATAATTGATGTGTATTTTGCGGTGTATATTCAAATGATGCAAAAGAATGCATAATAGCACACTGCAGTACTAGAATACAATAGTTTCATTACCATACAACGCAACACAAAACAGCGCAGATTAGTAAAATGTAGATTATAACAAAACGCTAGTATATTACAACACAGTACAGTACAATACAATATAATGCAGAACAATGAAATACAAAGTTGTTTTTCTTTTCCAAACATACAAACATATATTGGCAAAAATTTAAGAAATCATAGAGTAAAGTATTCTTAACCCTCTGCAGATGATAAAAATACATGAATACTCTTCATTGCCACAGTTTTGCAGTCAGAACTCCGTGGAACCATGAGAGCATGCAGTGATTCAGTGTGTATTTGTGTGTATCATTTCCTTCTAGGTTTCCTCTCATATTTGAGTAATATTTAGAATTAATTTGTGTTGTATCATTTCTAAGATAGTGTGTTTGTGAGAACAATTGGTGTGGTGGATTTGAAGTTATAATTTTGGAAGTTTATTGCCTCAAAGTAGTCCTGCTACACCATTTTTTTTTTTTTTTTGAGCTGCTTATAGCTTGGGGATAGCTAGCAGTGAAAGAGTTGAAGTGCACATACATGCATGTGTGCACATGCGCGCACACATGCATGCGCGCATGCACATATGCATGTACTCACATACACGTACACACATACACATGTAGTATGGATCATATTCTGATGTACATTGACCAAATAGTACCAACTGTCCCCAGCTGATTCACGTATAAATCAGGCATTTCAAAGAAGAGTACATCAACAATGTCAGTGATATGTATCTATTTAATTAAAGTGAGGTATATATATATGTGTGATGGCCAGATGACTTTCTACCTGATTTCTGAAATGTATAAATTATAATCTTGTTTCCTTTCACCTTGTTGTCAAGATAAGTGCTTCTTCTGGACTTGAAGTTCTTGTAGTGTAAATAGAGAGTAAGCTTCAGCTTATCTTTAAGCACAACACTGTCTGTTATCTCACACAGTGAATATGTTTTCCAGGATTGCAGTCTTTTTTATGCCAAGCGTTTTTGCATACCTTGTGTTCTTCAACATCTGACTGAATTTCCTGAAGAAATCCAGGAGGTAAGACATGAATGGGATTATGTTTACCTCAGTAAAATAAAACCAAGCTCACTTAGATAACATCTTGAATGATGAAGAAAGTGTTTGAACCATCATGATGAAAAGCACACAGATTTAAGATTCATGATATATATATATATATATATATATATATATATATATATATATATATATATACACTTGGAGTAAAATAAAAAACACAGAAGTAACCAGTGTCATTTTAAATTGTATATTCTCCAATAAAATTTTCGCTTAAAAAGCTTCTTCAGTACTTTAAAATGAAAAACGTTTTGGGGCGCCTACTGCCGGTGTTATATGGCCTGATGTCACTGTTTGCACGTGCGGTTGGCTGCACGTATGTGTTCGTTTTTTGGGGGGTTTACAGTTCAGGGTGCGTTTGCTGACAACGATTTCCATTTGTGCCTGCAGTTGTTTACTATTTCTACTTTAGTGTTTAGGGTTGCTAAGTATGGTTTGCATAGTATTAACCATTTTCTGTTGAACATAGGTTGCATCTTTTTGAAATGTTGTTGTATGGTGATGCCCTTTTTATGATTTTCCAGGATATGTTATAGTTTATTTTTTTGTCTTTGAGTCTCCAAATATATTTGCTCAGTTCTGTGGTTTTTGTATTTTTCTTTGTTGAATGACTGTTTATGGTTTTGCGTATCTGGTTTTGAAGTGATTTTCAGTGATCCCTATGTATGTTTCTTTTTCATTTTCTGATGTCACAGTGGCTTGTATACAATGTTGTTATAGAGGCATTTGTTGCTTAAGGGACACTGTTCTTTTTTAGCACAATTGCAGGATTTCCTTTCTTCACCCTTCTTTGCTGTGTTGCTTTTCATTTTGTTGGATGAATCAATTATGTTTTTAAGGTTAGGCATGCATGAATATGATAGTTTAATGGTGTTCTTGTTGAATATTTTGGACAATTTGTGTTCTTTTTTGGAAGGATGCTGTCAAAATTTTGAAAAATTCTTTTCCTACGTTTGTTTTTACTCGTCCATCATATGGAGGGTTGTACCATGTGATTTTCCTTTTCCTGCTTTTTTTGTTTTTGTTCATGTTGTTATCTGGGTTGTATTGTAGTTTGTAGCTGTAACCACTTTTTGCAATGCCTCTTGGTATTCTGCTGCTGCATTGTTGAATACTCTTTCATTATGTGACAGATTAGATAATCTCTTGTTTATGCCATTGGGTATGGTTTTTAGTATAGATGGTGGGTGGTTGCTATTGATGTTTACATAAATGGGTGTGTCATTAGGTTTCTTGTATGGTTTATATATGTGGTTGTTGAGGTCAAGTGTTATGTCTAAGTAGTTCACTACTTTTTTTGTTTGCTTCAATGGTGATTTTTAAGTTATGGTTTGGAAAATTTTGCATAGTTCTTTTTTCTTGTTTTCAATGGTTCTTGGATTGTTGTTTAGCGCGGCGAGGCCGTCGTCTCTGTACAGTCCGACTTGTTTTCCGAGTTGTTTTGGATGTTGGATAGTATAAACAGTCCGACTAGTTCACATGTTTCGGCACCGTCATACGATCCCATGGTCACACATCAAATGTTGAGTTTTTATTTGTTTTTGATCCATGATCCATGTATCAAAGTTTTCTGCTGTAGAGTAAAGTTAACATATCCTGGAAAATCATAAAAAGGGCATCACCATACAACAACATTTCAAAAAGATGCAACCTGTGTTCTTCTGTTCAAACAGAAAAATGGTTAATACTATGCAAACCATACTTAGCAACCCTAAATACTAAAGTAGAAATAGTAAACAACTGCAGGCACAAATGGAAATCGTTGTCAGCAAACGCACCCTGAACTGTAAACAACCCCCAAAAAACGAATACGTGTGCAGCCAACACGCACGTGCAAACAGTGACACCAGGCCATATAACACCGGCAGTAGGCGCCCCAAAACCATCCTGACGAGAGCGCTGGCTCGAAACAGATCTGTTGGGTTTTAAAACTTCCTTTTATCATCCTTTTTTTACAGATGTTGCCCGAATGCAAAAAAAGAGGACAAAAAAACACATATGACTTCAAATCATGGCGATCTCCACCAGCCATAGATGAAATGAAATCTTTTGAGGATAAAAAATGAAAAGAATGATAGCCAACATAGAATTCAAAAAAAAAATCAAACAACGATTTCCAAACATCATTAAAAAATGAAATAAAACAAATACAAAATGATAAAAAATATTCGTGAAGGCTGACAAAACCAGTAATTACTACAAAAAATGGAACCAAACGAGTACTCACAACTTCTTGATAAAAACATTCAGAAAAACTACAAAAAAGCTGATAAAACCATACACAACAACATCCGAAAAAAAGAAAAAGAACTCGTACACCACATGGATCTAGGTGACAGGGTGGAAACAACTGCAATAAAAGAAGCCTTCATAACCTTAAAGACCATAAACCCAATTTCCACAACAACCCACATGTAGACTAATAAACCCATCTAAATCTGAACTGGGCAAAATAAGTAAGAAAATCTTAGAAAAAGCCATAAAAAAAACATAAAATCAAACACTGAATACAACCTCTGGAAGAACACATATGAAGTTATCCAATGGTTCAAAAAACCTTAACAAACAGAAGAACACAGTATTCATCACATTCGACATAGTAGACTTCTACCCATCCATAGACGAAGAGCTACTCACTAAAGCTCTGAAATTTGCTAATAAACACACAGACATAACAGGGTCAGAAATGGAAATCATTTTTCACACCAAGAAAACTTTACTCTACAGCAGAAAAATGATACATGGATCAAGAAAACAAATAAAAACTCAACATTTGATGTGACCATGGGATCGTATGACGGTGCCGAAACATGTGAACTAGTCGGACTGTTTATACTATCCAACATCCAAAAACAACTCGGAAAAAAAGTCGGACTGTACAGAGACGACGGCCTCGCCGCGCTAAACAACAATCCAAGAACCATTGAAAACAAGAAAAAAGAACTATGCAAAATTTTCCAAAAAACCATAACTTAAAAATCACCATCGAAGCAAACAAAAAAGTAGTGAACTACTTAGACATAACACTTGACCTCAACAACCACATATATAAACCATACAAGAAACCTAATGACACACCCATTTATGTAAACATCAATAGCAACCACCCACCATCCATCTATACTAAAAACCATACCCAATGGCATAAACAAGAGATTATCTAATCTGTCACATAATGAAAGAGTATTCAACAATGCAGCAGCAGAATACCAAGAGGCATTGCAAAAAAAGTGGTTTACAGCTACAAACTACAATACCCCAGATAACAACATGAACAAAAACAAAAAAAAAAAGGAAAAAAGGAAAATCACATGGTACAACCCTCCATATGATGGACGAGTAAAAAAACAAACGTAGGAAAAGAATTTTTCAAATTTTGACAGCATCCTTCCCAAAAGAACACAAATTGTCCAAAATATTCAACAAGAACACCATCAAACTATCATATTCATGCATGCCTAACCTTAAAAATATAATTGATTCATCCAACAAAATGAAAAGCAACACAGCAAAGAAGGGTGAAGAAAGGAAATCCTGCAATTGTGCTAAAAAAGAACAGTGTCCCTTAAGCAACAAATGCCTCTATAACAACATTGTATACCAAGCCACTGTGACATCAGAAAATGAAAAAGAAACATACATAGGGATCACTGAAAATCACTTCAAAACCAGATACGCAAACCATAAACAGTCATTCAACAAAGAAAAATACAAAAAAAAAACAGAACTGAGCAAATATATATTTGGAGACTTAAAGACAAAAAAATAAACTATAACATATCCTGGAAAATCATAAAAAGGGCATCACCATACAACAACATTCAAAAAGATGCAACCTATGTTCAACAGAAAAATGGTTAATACTATGCAAACCATACTTAGCAACCCTAAACACTAAAGTAGAAATAGTAAACAACTGCAGGCACAAATGGAAATCGTTGTCAGCAAACGCACCCTGAACTGTAAACAACCCCCAAAAAACGAAACAATACGTGCAGCCAACCGCACGTGCAAACAGTGACATCAGGCATATAACACCGGCAGTAGGCGCCCCAAAACCATCGTCATTGAGTAAGTTGTGTGGGTGCTTTCTGACACCATTGCTCAGAGAGAGGCAGCTGACCTTATTTTTGAATTCATGTTGAGTCATGGCCATTTTCCTACTCCCTGGCATCTCATTTTTCACATACTGACTTCTGAATCAATCAAATTGGCATATGGGGAGTTCTTTTGTGCATTTTTAATGTCTGATGTTTGTAATGTCTGAAAAAGATGATGAAAATTTCACTATATCTGCTTTGTGCTGCCTATGTTAAATCAGCTTTAATTTATGCATGTTTAGTGTAAGTTCATTTGCGCTCATCTTGTTTTCAGTTTTTGGATCAGTTTTATTGTCCTGTAAAAGAGAGGGGGGGGGGGGTGGAGGTGGTGTGGGGATTGCGTGGTAAGGGTTGCTTTAGCTTAAATAAAACCCTGCTGACCAGCTGCTGAATTTTGTTTTTGTTTGTTCTGAAGTAACTGTTAATCATTTTCCTTTGTAGATACTAAGAAAGCCTATGTCATTACTGCTAGATTGTGTGAAAAAGACCAGCAGACAGATAAACAGACCAGTCTCACTGACTGACTGCATAGACCAACGGATGGGTGGGGTGGGGGGAAATTTTACATTGTGATAATGCATTTCACAGGGACTTGGTTTCAAAGTTTCGTTCTATCCTTAAAAACTGAAAACAAAAGGGGAGGCAAAAAAAAAAAAAGAAGAGAAAATGTTGTTTTATCATAAGCTTTGGCAGTTGTAATTCCGATTTGTTTGATTATCTCTTTGTGACTGCCCTAATACACACAGTATCATGTGACCAATTATATGACCAGAAGACTACATCTTCATTTGTGTGAAAAGTAACAAATTCGTTAATCAGCCAGCTGAATTATCAAATGACTAGCAAAGTGCTGATTTGATTTGGTATACCAGTCACTGAACCAGATCAGTTGTGAAACAACAAAAACAGCTGGAAGTGTATGGGAACTTGCCCATAGTGAGTTCGCATCAAACTCTTTGGTGTGTACGTACATGGAAATTGCCATTGCATAGACCTGGTGAAGCCTGAGTGTAGCCAAGTGTGGTGAGGTTGGCTAGGGAGGTGTAGGAGCAATGCTGTATGAATGGGAGATAACTACTTGCTTGGGAATAATGATGTGTGTATTTAAGCATGGTTACCTCCCCTAGACCAGGTACAGCGACTCTTGTCTACACCAGCGTTGCAGTTTGATGCGGCAGTTCATTAATGTTTTGATACACTCAGTGATGCATACAAGAATGCACGCGTGCGCGTACACACACACACACACACACACACACACACACACACACACACACACACACACACACACACACACACACACACAGAGAATCATGCACTCACTGATACATGTGCACTCTCTCTCTCTCTCTCTCTCTCACACACACACACACACACACACACACACACACACACACACACACACACACACAGGGTTTCACACACAGAAAGCACTGTCTCATGTATACACACACACATGCACACGTACAAGAGCACACTGACATAATTACATCATTCCAGTGTTACATCACTGTGCAGGAGGTGTCCAGACGACAGAAGGAAGAAGGCAGCAGATAGCAGAGCACCGGACGTCAGAAATCTGCCGAGCGTTGGTCAGTCTCCTGGCCAAGACAGGTGTGAGAGGATGATCGTCTATGGTTTGTGGTGTTGACATGGGGCATGGCTTGAACAGTGACTGATAGTGCATTAGTATGGAAATGTCGGCTCCTTTTGTGGCATACAGGCAAGGGAAATAACTCCCAGCTGATGCTGTTGCTGTGACTCTTGCTGCGCTTGGTCTTGCGTAAGTGAAATACAAAGGCATTTGAAGCAAACAAGAAAATTCTCTTTACTGCACCCCACGCTTCTGTTGTTCTTTATCCACCTCCCCCCCCCTACCCCTTCCCGTGCAAGAAAAAAAAAAGAAAAATTAAAACTTATCCATATACCTCACACACTAATTTGTGCATACAGAAGAAAAAAAAAAAAAAGGGGGGGGGGGGGGGGAGGGAACCCACATATATAAAACACAAATAATACCACCATATCAAACATTTATTCAAGACTAGGTCACCCATTTGATTCTGAAATGATGTTATGCAGAACACACAGAAGAACCTACATTTCAACATTAAATTTTGTAATATTCTTTGGGCAGTATCCTTGTTTCTTGTTTGCCATTTATAGATTATCAGTTGCCCCATTTCTCCTCCCCTCCCCCTTCCCACCTTTCCTTTCTGTGCCCCCTCCTCCACCTGTCCAGCAGTCCCCCTCATTCTCCCTCTTCCCCTGTCCCCCCTCCCCCCCCTCCTTCCAGCCAAGCCCATCATACTTTTCCTCTTCTCCATCTCACACCCTCTCCATCCCTCCTCCCTTTTCCACTGTTCCCTTCCCCACCCTTGTCTTCCATCATCCCTCCTTGTCCTCCTCCTGCCTTTGGTTTTTTTTTTTTTGTTTTTTTTCTTATTACTATTTTTTTTTTAACCTATGCCATCTTCTGTGCCACCTTTAGTGGCATTGCATCCATTCTGACCTCTCCATCCACAGCCACATCCTGGCCTGGCCCGCCACAGCCCCACACCAGCAATCCACAGGGAGCATCAGTCTCAGGCCATCATGAGGCAACTCATCAGTGACGCCTGTTCTGATCCAGCATATGCAGGACATCACCTGCTAAGCCCCCTGCTGACGACAGTAAATGCTTTGTCATGGAGCGGGGCGTCAGTGAACTCTCCCTTCGGGCACCACCTTGCCCGTGCAGTGACAGTGCTCATGAATTGGATGATGCTGATGACCCCAGCAGAATCAAATCAAGGCCATGGACGTGGAGAGGCAGTCGAAAAGAGGTCACAATGATTGCAGAACATGGAAGGCCCTGGAGTTTGAGACTTTTTTTTCTCTGAAGCCAGTCAGTGAGGATTAGGATGCTGCGGATTTCCATTTTTTTCTCCTTACATACCCGTCTTCAGCGAATTAAGTTTGACCTGATTCTACTTGATTCTGTAATAGTTAGAAAGCAAACGTGTTTGAGAAAGCAATCAAATTCAAGTTTAGTTGAATTTTGATTCAGTAGTTGTTAATCTATGAACAGATGTTATGGGAGAAAAAAAAGAGGTTTGCTTTCTGTAGACTGGGTTTGATTTAGATACTTCCCTTTATAGCTTTATCATGATAGCCCAGTGACAAAGACTAGCGAATGATGGACCCAACACATTACCAGACTGATCAACCTCCATGTGTGTAAACCCCCTGCTGAAGTGTTGGGAGAGACAAAATGATGTTGAAGGGAAGCAAAGAAAAGACAGGATGTAAGAGTCATACCATATGCAGACTATGACTGTGACTCCTCACAGCTACAAACAGTTGTGATATCTGAAGAAAAGCACATACCTCTGACTTCTTCCCAGACATTAAAAACTCACAAGACTTCTGTAGGAGTTGTATGTAGTTAAAGACAAACTTTCTTTTTGTATTTATTGTGGTTGTGATGTATTTTCTGTCGTGACAGTTTGTCCCTTGTTGTAGGTTTGTGTCCCAGAGTGTTTGAAAAATATGCCCATGAAAGATGCAGAGGGGATAAGGCACTCCTGGCATTGCTGTTTGTTCCTGTTTTTTTGTTGTGTAGTTTGATGTGTTCCTGCACTGCATACACTGGCACACACACTTGGGCCTATGCCCACACACCCATACACACACATGTGTACACTCACCACACACACATACAAGGATAATAATGGCACAGCCAGTGTTAGTCTGACCAGTGCAAGTCAGACATCTGCTAATTTGAAGCCACAAGACCCTTTTCTGAAATTCTCTCACCTTAGTCATTAATTCATTTATCCATCAGCTTTAAATCATGCACAGTGTGGTCTCAAAACTTAGTGGGTGTGGTGTAGTGTGTATATGGACTAGTCCACATGCAGTGACGCCTCCTTGATTGAATTGGAACTAAAACTGAGTTTGATGTATGCACACATTCCTGACCCTTAAACTGAAGACTTTTATTGTTACAGCTAAGCCCAAACACTCAGGGCCTTTTCAGGGCTGTCAACATTTAGGTTAAAAATAAAAGAAAGTCCCATTCTGAGAAAGGAGCAAACTAAGAAAGTAAAATCTTCCAACAGAAAACAAACGCGCATTTCATTTTATCCCATGAAAGCTGAATTATTGGCGTCCATGAGGCAGATAAGATCAGTCTGTGCAGAGAGCCAGTCGCACTGCTTAGTTTATCAGTTCCAGATTTTAGAAAGTGAAAAAAGAAACATTTAAATGCAGTCATGTATGAAGAAACCTGTGTTGACAATCAGACACTCGCTGCTAGTATTCACTCCTGACTGTACATACATTTCCACTACAAAGTTGCCAGATGTAACCCCAGTAAAGGTTGTATGTTATGAATAGTGAAACAAAAGAAAAAAGAAAAGTACATTTCTAGGACAAAGGCAGTTGAAAGGGCAACAAAAGCAAAAAAAAAAAAAAAAAAAAAAAAAAAAAAAAAAAAAAAAAAAAAAAGATCAGAGGAAAGGAAGGAAGGAGTAAAAAAAAAAGAATGAAAAGAAGAGAAAGACAAAGAGAAGAGGAAGAGGAAGAAGAAAACAGCAACAACTTTAACAACAGCAGCAGCAATAACAACAACAAAGCAAGAGCAACAACAACAACAGCAGCAAAAATGCTGGGAAATAAGGGAAAAAGAGCAGAGTTAAAGAGAGTGAAAGAAAACAGAAAGCTACAAACATGACAGTAGATGGGTGATAGTATTTGTTCTGGAAAGAGCCATGGGCATATTGAGGGGCTATAGTAAAATGCCTGGAGCATTATTTGAGGAGGTGTCATAAATGTTCTCGATCATTATGATGCAACATTCCATCTGTTGAGTTTCTGCTGTTAGTATTTCCCTAAAATATTTTTTCATTCTGTTTCAGATCACAGATAAGAAATGCTCCACTGCGACAGTGTCTGTGTCCACCCCGTGCTGCTCCTGTACAGGATTCTATGGATATGCCATGGAAAAATGGAATTTTCGGGTCAGACTCGAGTCTGAGATTCCAGTTTTTTTTTTCTTCTGTCCTATCTTCTGTGCCACCTCAATGGCATTTGCTCCCATGGAGATTCCATTTCCAACCCCCCCCCCCCCCCCCCCTTCCCCACAGCCACAGCCACAGCCGGTCTGGCCCACCGCAGTCCCAGCACCGGCAATCCACAGGGAGCAGTCAATGTTAGGTCATCAGAAGGCAACCTTACCCACCGGAGGAGACGATGCACTGCTGCTGAGTTGCGTAAGTGGTGTTCAGTGGTGCCTGTTCTGATCCAATGTATGCAGAACACCACCTACTGAGTCCCCAGCTGATGACAGTAAATGAATGGCTTAGTCGCAGAGCAAGCTGTCTGTCCTGAGGGCGCCACCACGTCCTTCAAACGATGACCACCATGAACTTGCTGATACCGGTGACCCCCGACGGAATCAAACCAAGGCCCACGGACATGGAGAGGACATCGAAACTGAGTTCACATGAGAGGAGGGCGTGATGGGCTACAGAATTGGAGATTTTCTTTTATGCTGATCAGTGAGAAAGAGAATGATGAAGATGAGATTCCAGCCCTTCCATTTGAGTCTCAAAGACAGAAAACAGGTTGGGATAAGAATTGGCTGGAACTGAAAGATATCACGAACAGATGCCATTGAAAGCATGACTTTCAGGCCTGCAGCCAGCAGAACATTGCATGTGTTTGTGTGTGGGAAATAATATTACATATGTGTTTGTGTGTGGGAAACAATATTACATATGTGTTTGTGTGTGGGAAACAACATTACATATGTGTTTGTGTGTGGGAAAGAATATTACATATGTGTTTGTGTGTGGGAAAAGAATATTACATATGTGTTTGTGTGTCAAAAATAACATTACATAACATATGTATTTGTTGTGTGTGGGAAACAATATTACATATCTGTGTGTGGAAAACAATATTTTATACATTGGTGTTTGTGTGTGGGAAAACAGTATTACATATCTGTTTGTGTGTGGAAAACAATATTACATATGTGTTCGTGTGTGGGAAACAATATTACATATCTGTGTGTGTGTGGAAAGCAACATTATGAATGTGTTTGTGTGTGGAAAACAATACTACCTATGTGTTTTGTGTGTGGGAAACAATTTTACATTTGTGTTTGCATGTAGAAAACAATATTACATATGTGTTTGTGTGTGGAAAACACGTAATACGTAATTTTGTGTGGAAAACAATATTACGTATTAAAGATCCTGACCAAAAAAAAAAAAAAAAAAAACTGTAATAAAACAAACAAACCATGAGTTTAGTTGGAGTTGCTTTCGTTTTTCATCCGTTTCAGTCAAGTGAAGGATGATGGCTGGCGAGAGTGACATCCAGGGGAATGGAAGGTCAAAATAAAAAAAAAAAAAAGGGTTATAACAGATGAAATCTTGTCAGCCTCATGTGGATGGTTCCCTTGTACCTTTATTGTAGGTTCTGGTCTGGAGATTTGTCAGGACTTGTAGGTCCTTGGAGTAAGCTGCTTGTCGTTGAGTCTTCAAAAACTTTGGTTCTGTTTGCATGGCAGTGCTAATCTTCTGGATGCAATTTCTGGGATGGAGGATGACGGTGGTGGCTGTGATAAATGAGAAATATTTAAGTCGTATAGAACAAACATCGGCCCTGTATAGTTTAACAGGCGGAACGGTTGTGGTGGGTGTGTGAAAAATCATCATAAGTTTCATTTTAAAGTGAAAAGAAAATTGCATGTTGAAAGTAGCATATTGAAGCAGCACAGGCATGTTGCTTGTGTGATTTGTTTCAGAGAGATGGCATTTTTGTCCTATCAGATGTCTGCATGGCCCATATGAGGCCATGGAATGGTCCATGGTGTTTTTTGGACAAAAATGCGTGGGAACCATGTCATGTTCAGTGGTTCTGAAGGGGGGGGGAGGGGTGTGTGTTACTAATTTGTGTGACATCTTGGAAAATGTAATATGTGGCCTCAGTCTTGGATCTGCCTTCTAAATTCTCATAAAACTGGATACAGTGATTGGTCATAATTCACACATGAACCTCATCCAAAGTCTAGGCCGGAGATAAAAAGTGTAGGGCTCATTCACTGCGAAGGATGGCCATTCAGAATACAGCTTGTTGCGAGCAGATGCCTCGCTTTGCTGTAACCCCTGTGTTTCCCCAGCCCCCACTCCCTCTCCCACCCACCCCCCCTTCCTTCCCTGCCCACCCCCTACCTTCTGCGCTTCCCTTACCCCCCTCCTCTGCCCAACCCCGTCTTTCTTCTTCTCTCTCTTCTTTTGTAATTCTCAGTTCCTGTCAAGGATTTAGCAGGTGTCAAGAGTATTGAGCATGAAAGGCATCAAAGTGTCAACAGCGTCTCTCACACTTTTCAGATCTGGTGCTCTGTGGATCTTTAATCAAACCTGAGAGAGGGGCGGCTTTCTTTGCGTCTTGCTTTTTCTTTTATTGTCTTTGTCTTTTTTTTTATGTCTGCTTCTTTGCATTTTCCTTCCCCCTGGGGCTAGGCATGGGTCTTTCCATTCATTATCCTGGAAGCGACAGCAGTGCCTTGTCTCTAAACTGGACGAGGTAGAGCGGTATGGGGGAGCTGTGAATGATGTATGTCAGTGGTGTAGGAACAGGGGCAGCAGCAGCAGGGGAAGTAGCTGTCACCCTCCCACCACCCCTACCCCTTCTTGATTTTGATGGGATGGGGGGGAGGGGGAGGGGGGGGGGGGGAGAAGGGGGCAGGCATGTCGGTGTCTGCCCCCCCTCCCCCAAACACACACACACACACACACACACACACACACACACACACACACTCCCTTTCCTCCTCAGAAAAGGGCCCCATAAAACGTGTTAAGAAAATGGTTTATGTTTTTCAGTGGTTTGAGATTTTTTTTCTTCAAAAAGGGATACAGGTGATGCATTGGAGATGACAATTTAGGTGCTTCTGGAAAATCACATTCCCACCAGACGTCTCATTAATATTACCTGCATAAACCCTACTCTCCACCTCCCCTCTTCACCCCCACCCACACCCCCCCACCTTCCTTCCCTGCCCTTCCGCTTCTCTCAATCTTTCCCGTCATCTTCAATGTCTCCACTGCACCCCCACCCATTCTTTCCCCAATCCTTCCTCCTCACACCACCCTCTCCCCATTTCCTCACCCCTCACTCCTGCTTCCTACATTCACCCAACTTTTTGCATCTACCTACCCTGCCGTAAATGCCCATATGGAGTCGGTGAAGGAGGTGGGGTGGGGGGTGGGGGTGGTATGAAGATGCAGTTTAGCGTATTCGCTGCTATACACCACTGAAGAAGACTTTCAAATATTGTCAAAGTTTTAAGTTTTATCAGGTGTTAGTTTTTAGTGGTTCACTGCATATACATATATCTGTCTGTCTGCCTAATTGTCTATCTATCTATCTTTTTTCGTTTATCTATCTGATTGTTATTTATCTATCTACCTGTCTATCTATCTGTCTACCTATCGATTTAATTAGATGTCTATCTCTGTCTATCAGTCAATCAATTAATCTATCCACACACACACACACACACACACACACACACACACACATATATATATATATATATATATATATATATATATATATATATATATATATATATATTAAAAGGAAACACAACGCACTTAATGTCATAATATTTTGCCAAATTTTCGGTCATGCGGCCTTCTTCTGGGGCTTGTTTCTTGACAAGGTAAGAACGTCATAAGTATTGACGCATTGAACAAAGTTGTCATAGCTATGACGTCAGTTTCTGCCATTTAAAAGAAAAAAAAAATGGGATTCAGAGATAAAATTGAGAGATTGAGAAAGAAAAAGAGACGACCACATACACGCACTCGCACACACTCACACACACGCACTTACACACACACACACACACACACACACAAACGCGCGCGCGCGCGCATATCCACGTGTCTCTCTCTACCACCGAGTCCGCCAGAGAACCAAGTCCCTCTGCCACAGGGACAAATCCATAACAGTATTTACACATATACACACACGTGCAGATCACATAAAGAATTCCACCCAACCACATCATGCACCACCCCTCCCGTAAGTTAACCAAGATTCCCCCATCTCCACTCTGCAAATCAGTGTCCATCGGAATCAAGGCCGTTGAGTCCCATAGGATAAACAGTCTATAGTTATTCTTCCAGAAATCTTCTCTTCTCTGTCTTGCGGTTTTGTTCAGGCTGTGGACCTTTTCTACCACAATGCATCTCATGTTCTTCAGAGAGTGTTCAGGTAAGTTGAAATGATTGTTGACATGAACACATGCACCTTTGTTCAACTTGATGTTAGACCTGTGCAGATAGAAGCGATCTTTCAGTGTCAGCATAGTTTCACCCATGTACTGTGTGCTCTGACAGTTGGTGCTGTACAGCATGTAGACGATATTGCTGCTGTCACAGGACAGTCGATGACGGATGGTAAATGTCCCTCCTGTCTGCATACTGCTGAATGTTCTGCTCTCTCAACTAGATGGTTTTCACAAACCACACAGTGTTCAGCTGTACATTTGAAGCATCCAGCATAGATGTCATCTGGAATCGGGAGAGCTGATGGCATGAGCAGATTTCTCAAAGACCGCGATTTTCTTTCGGCTAGTATGGGTGGAAAAAGGCATAGCCTTCTGCATTTTCTGACTCGTGTGGAGAAGAGGTTGGAGTTCTGCAAACCAAGAACGGAATTTTTGTGCCCTGGATACACCGTTACTTCCACTGTGTTCTATCAAGGGTGACGTCTTCCCAGGAAGCAGTGTCAATGTTGCAGCTTCTGAGGTTGGCGTTCAAGGTGTCTTTGTATCTCTTCAGAGGACTTCCTCGGTCACGCTGTCCTTCCCTCAGTTGTCCATAGCATCTTTGGAATTCTGCTATCCTCCATACGGACACATCAAATAGGGATACATCAGCTACAATATATATATATTGTAGCTGATGTACCCCCATTTTGTGCCAAGAGAGGATTGACACATGCAGCGGAATTTCACAGAGTCCAATCCAGTGGATAAAAGTTCATTCAGGACAGACAGTATGAACGGTTCTGTTCTCAAAACTGATTTTGATCCCACCCCACCCCCACTCCCACACATGCACACATCCTCCCCCCCTCCAAAGCTGCCCAGTGAATGATGCAAGATCTGCATTCTAAAGCCCTCTTTTATGTCCCACGTTTCTGAAACCTTTGCAAAGTCTCTCTGTTGTAATGAGATGGAATTGTTAGCCCTCTTCCACCCCCCCTCCCCCCCCCCCCCTCCTACACCTTCACTTATTAGTTCTGCATATTGATGGGTTCTCCTGTTGTGTCCGACCGATGAGTAGGCAGGCAGGTCATCTGCCGACGTGGGTCCTCATGTGGGAAATGAAGACCAAATCTTGAGGCACATCGTCTTCCACAGACGCTACATGAAATGGAGTACTGCAATTTTGGGCCCGTTTTCACCAATTCCTCTTTTCCTGGATGGCAGCTGCTCTGTTGCACTCAAATATTTTTGTGCCCTGGATACACCGTTACTTCCACTGTGTTCTATCAAGGGTGACGTCTTCCCAGGAAGCAGTGTCAATGTTGCAGCTTCTGAGGTTGGCCTTCAGGGTGTCTTTGTATCTCTTGAGAGGCCTTCCATGGTCACGTTGTCCTTCTTCAGTTGTCCATAGCATCTTTGGAATTCTGCTATCCTCCATACGGACAACACGTGTCCAGTCCATCGGAGCTGGCTTTTGATGAGTATACATTCAATGCTGGGTAGACCACACTTCTTCTGGACCTGTAGGTTGGACACTCTGTCTTGCCATTTGAAGCTGCAGATCTTTCGCAAGCATCGTTGATGGAACTGTTCGAGTTGTTGGATATGTCGGCGGTACGTGGTCCAAGTCTCACAACAGTAGAGACCTCGCAGAACTACAGCTCTGTACACGCCACCTTTGTGCGCAATCTGATGCCATGGTCTTGCCACAGACTCTTTGAGAGTCTACCAAAGGCAGAGCTGGCCTTTGAGATGCGCAACGTCACTTCTTCTTCGTCCAGAGATCCGTTGCTGCTTACAGGGCTGCCCAAATAGCAGAACTTATCCACAGTTTTGATCTCTGTGTTGTTCTGATAGTGTTGCTTGGTCAAGCAGCGGAGACTGAATCTCTTGAAAGATCCAAGCAAAATCCAAATAAAAGCTGTTCTGCACAAAGCGCAGCGGCTGTCAGCACTGATGATGTGACTGACAATGTTTGCATTGTTAGGCAGCAGAGCTGATCACTCTGACTGTTGGCACTTTTGACTGCCTTGTGTGCTTAGATGGATCCTCAAGCGTCGGTTGAAAAATTCCCCGCCCTCCTGTACTAAGTACCCTTTAGTTATTGATTTTATTACTCTTTTACCAGATTTTCTTATCATTTTGCTCTGC
>JADBJO010008138.1:7500-17500 GCA_016801955.1 Conus betulinus | reverse complement strand
AGGCTTCTCGCCAGGGTCTACACGGGAGCGGTCAGACCCACCATAGAGTACGCCTCAACCTGGTGGGGCACAGCCTCAAGACCAACAAGAGCCGGCTCGACAAAGTCCAAAACATGGGACTTTGGCTCATTCTTGGAGCCATGAGGTCCACGCCCATCCATGACATGGAGAAAGCTGCTAGCGTCGAGCCCCTGGAGAGAAGACGCGACCTGAAAGTCCTGATGCAGGGCGAGAAGCTCAGAAGACTGCCCTCACACCACCTACACCACAGACTGGAGCAGCCCACAAAGAACCGTCTCAAACGGCAGAGCCTCGACCACCAGTATAAGGCACTCAGAGCACAGCACGGCGATGTTCTAGCGGCAGAAGGGGAGTCTTGCACTGACCCTGCCTCGCCTGACTGGAGGCTCGACCAACAGAGATAGAGGCCACCATGAGCCTCAGAGTTCCTGGCATCACCACCAAAGACCAACAACCAGCTACTCAAAAGATCCTGATTCTGGCCATGATAGAGGAGTCCTACTCAGCCAGCTCCTGTATGCATGTCTACACGGACAGATCAGCAGAGGAAGCCACACACAACGGAGGCAGTGATGTCTACGTCAGATATCCCGATGGAGAGTCCTGCAGTATCGCATTCACTGGAGGAAAGCTCTGTTCTAATTACAGAGCCGAAGTTATGGCCATCACAACGGCAGCAGAATTCCTCTCCTCCTGTGGAAAACCCCGTGGCAGAATATCCATCTTCACTGACTCCATCTCCACACTCCAGGCCCTTGACTCCCCTGATCCTGGTCCACTGATCCAGTCCCTCAAGGCCTCCCTCGCAGCCCTTACTCACACAGCCCCAACAACCCTCCAGTGGGTGCCTGCCCATGTAGGCCTCCCAGGCAACGAGCGTGCGACTACCTTGCGAAGGAAGGAAGCCAGCTCACACAGCCGACCGTTCCTGCTACGTATGACGAAGCCAAAACTCTCTTCCTCCGCAGCAGATTCCGAAGAGGCAGGGTCACCCTGAACGGAGGCTACCAGGCGCACCAGGATCCCATCGGGACACTAGAGAGGACACCAGACACCAGACTACAGTCTACCGACCTTCGCACAGGACACTGCGGCCTCCGAGCACACCTGAAGAGGATGGAGTGGCAGCCACATCCCTATGCGATTGCGGCCAGGCTGACCAGACCCCATCCCATATTCTCCAAGACTGCCCCCTGCACGAGGACACGCGGCATCAGTCCTGGCCCGGGGGTGCGGACCTCAACACCAAGCTCTGGGGGACGGCAGCCGATCTTCGCCGGACGTCCGATTTTGTGGCATCCCTCGGACTTGGACCCTGACTGCGTAGCTGTCGAACGCCAAAGAAAGAAAGAAGAATACAAGACGTTTTGACGTTGTTTTGGGGCAGAGAGAGAGAGAGAGAGAGAGAGAGAGAGAGAGAGAGAGAGAGAGAGAGAGACAGACAGACAGACAGACAGACAGACACAGACAGACAGAGACAGAGACCAATAGAGAGCGCTCCTACAATCCAAGGTGGTCTACTCACCACCACTCCTACATTCTTCAACTCGGAAAAACAAATGCAACCTGCAAAGATCTTGCCTTATCGACAGATAATGACCACAACATAAATAACCCTGACAGCTTCTCGTGACACAAATACCAGGACTCTCGTGACACAGGCACGAGGAGGCCAGTAGTTATGCCCCCTGCTGGGCTTCTTGACGTCACTGAAGACAATCTGACTGAAGTGCCCTCCTCTTCTTCTGGACGACTGGGAACAGAAGTGCTGCTTTACTTTCACGAAGTGTTGGTGTTTCTTCGTCTGTGACTCCATGTTGTGGTCATACCGAATCAGGAGAGGTTATCTGACGTGCGTGGAATTATTTAGCAGTCCCTTATTTACCCCCCCCCCCCCCCCCCCCCCCACACACACACTAAATAACCCCTTTTCGAAGGAGAACGTTGTTTCCTAATGAAAGTGACTTTTGATTTTTAACAAAAACAAATGAAAATAACACAATACAGAGAAAACATTCTCATTTTGAAGCTGAGTGTGTGCTGAAAGTAGAAGGAGCCTTAAATTGGCTCAACACCGAGGTTTAGTCGGTCATTTCGGACGAAAGAAATTGTCGTGAAGAGTATCATGGGAACGTTGAATGGATGGACAATTGGACAGAATGCCGTTGGGGTGTTGGGTGTTGGTTACAACAATACTTGCACGATTAACAAAACACTGAAACAGTGTTTTGGTGTACGTTTGAAATGGGTGAAGTAGTTGAGTTTGGTGAGATTTCATATTACTACCAACGTTGTTAGTGTTGTTGTTTGACTGTTTTTGAAGTGATGTTCTTTGGTTTTGATTGCGAAGACACCTAAGTGGTCGAAGATCTAAAAAGAAGTTAAAATGTTTTTTTTTTTTTATTTATTTATTTTTTTTTTATTGATGTTTGACGTTGAAAGAAAAAAGTTTTTGCTTTTGGTCGGTGAAATAGATACCTAGCGCGAGATTTGTCCCCTAGAATCATCTCTCTCTGTGCCTCTCTGCCTCTGTCTCTGTCTGTCCCTGTGTTTCTGTCTGTCTGTCTGTCTGTCTGTCTGTCTGTCTGTCTGTCTGTCTGTCTGTCTGTCTGTCTCTCTCTCTCTCTCTCTCTCTCTCTTTCTCTCCCCTTCTCTCTCTCTGCCTCTGTCTCTGTCTCTGCTTTTATCTCTGTCTCTTTCTCTCTGTCTCTGTTTCTCTCTCTCTCTCTCTCTCTCTCTCTCTCTCTCTCTCTCTCTCTCTCTCTCTCTCTCTCTCTCCCCTCTCTCTCTCTGAAAACAACTAGGAGACCTTGACCCGAATTTTCCAATCAGTTAACTGACCAGCTACTGAAGTGGATCACTGGCAGTACTGAGATGTCTGTGTTCCTTCAAACAATTAAGGATATGAATCGCCAGCATTCTCCCTTGACAAAGAAGAAAAAAGTATAATATGAAACAAATTTCAGGGTGCTTTGGATCGATGTTTCTCCAACATTTTTGCTGTTTTTAGACTGCAAAGTCCATCTTTTAGTAATTCTTCTTTTTTCTCGGTCATTGTCAGCCTTGCAGACTTCATAGCACACGAAACACACACACACACACACACACACACACACACACACACACACACACACACACACACACACACACACACACACACACACACACACACACACACACACACACACACACACACGCACACACACACACACACACACACACACACACACACCACACACACACACACACACACACACACGGACACACGGAAATAGATGTAAAATTTCCTCATTTTTAAGTACGAGGTACTCTCCCTTCATCACTTTCTAACAAGAGTTTGAGAAGGTGTCCAGTTGCCTTTAATAAACACGCAGTTAAAAGGAAATTTATACTCAGAATCTTCAGACGGCGCCAGCCATTTCGTGCGCATTATTTCAAAGCAAGAGTATACATATTGATCGTTAATACATTACTAATACTTTTTTTTTTTCTAAAAGAAACTATTTGCACAGGTAAGTTAAAAAAAAAACAAACTCGCAAGTATCTCAAAATGCGTCATAATTTTTCTACCTACCTAAACTGTATCTACTTCAATTTAATGCGAATGAATGTAGATTAGGAGTTATATCTAATGCGTATCATTTACCCACCATAAGTACATGACATTTTTCAGTCTTTTTTTTCTTTCTTTCTTTCTTATGTTTAATGAAAAATCAAACTGAAAAAAAAAAATTGTGTGTTTTCGCCTGAAGAAGACCCAAGAGGTCGAAATGCATTGTGTCTAGTCCTGTACTTTGGTTTGTCTGTGTCCTTGGCGGTAACTAACCCTCTCTTTTCAAACTGTGCTTCATTTTCCGCCCTCAGTCATTGTTTTGAAACTTTACTTTTACCGATACTGACTGATACCCTTTGTTGTGTGTATTTCATGTCACGTCTTTGCTGTATGTGTACTTGTGAACGCTGTACGGCACTTCTCATGTTCAGTACCCTTCATTTGATTCAGATTTTGCGGCCATTTTCAATTTGGAGACGAACAGGACAAGCGCAGGTAAGTGGTTTATATGTTCTTCTTGTCACTGTCCTAAATATTGTGTGTTTTCGCCTGAAGAAGACCCAAGAGGTCGAAATACATTGTATCTAGTCCTGTACTCTGGTTTGTCTGTGTCCTTGGCGGTAACTATCCCCTCTATTTTTCAAATTTTTTACTTCATTTTCCGCCCCCAGTCATTGTTTTTGAAACTGATAAAGACAAAAAAAAAAAAAAAAAAAAAAAAAACAACCACCTGTACTGAAACTCCAATCATCCATCTAGAAAAAGAGTGCTACACGCTGAACTGCGACCTGAATTTACGCAGACCAAAATGAATATTAAACGCCTTGTGATCCCTGGGTTAAGTACATGGAAAAAGATGGTGTATCTTGAAAAGGACAAGAGAAGAGAACACCCCCTCGAACGAAGATGGACAGGAGTGGACTCTTTTCATGATAATGGTTCCAATCTCTTGAATTCAATCAGAGCGGGAGGGTGAAATGTTGGTTTTTATGTGTTTGTTATTATTCTTCCCCACGCGGTTCTTTACCATTCGTCACCATACTGTTTGTAGTTATTTCCCTTTCCGTTTGCTCTTCCATCCGGTTTCTGTATGGAAAGTGCTGCTCGCATGTGTGTGCGGATGGAAGGGGGGATGGGGGGGGGGGGGGGGGGGGGGGGGGGGGGGGGAGGAGGTCTGCGTTGAAAGTGTTTGTCTAGGTAGGCGTATTGGACAGGGGTCCACTCCGGATCCCTGACCCTTTGACACATTGTGTGGCAGGTGCTTCACCAGGTCTTCATGAGGCACAGGAGGGCCAGACCCTTAATCTCTCTCTCTCTCTGTGTCTCTTTCTCTGTTTGTCTGTCTGTCTGTCTCTCTCTCTGTTTGTCTGCCTATCTGTCTCTCTCTGTCTCTCTCTGTCTGTCTCGCTCTCTGTCTGTTGGTCTCTCTGTCTCTGTTCTGTGTCTCTGTCTCTTTCCCTGTCTCTCTCTGTTTGTCTTTCTCTCTCTCTGTCTATGTCTGTCTGTCTGGTGTCTATGTCTCTCTCTGTGTCTTACTCTCTGTCTTTTTCTCTGTCTCTCTTTCTCGGTCTCTGTCTGTCTGTCTCACTCTCTCTCTCTCTATCTCTGTCTGTCTGTCTGTCTCTGTTTCTATCTGTCTCTCTGTCTGTATCTCTCTCTGTCTCTGTCTCTCTGTCTCTGTCTGTCTGTCTCACTCTCTGTATGTCTGTCTCTCTGTTTCTCTCATCTGTCTGTATCTCTCTCTCTCTGTCTCTGTCTGTCTGTCTGACTGTCAGTCTGTCTGTCTGTCTGTCTGTCTGTCTGTCTCTCTCTCTTCTCCAGACATTTCTCCAGAACAGACATTGGAGCATTGGACAAGAGCTGTTTGCTCTCAGCTTCACCTTTGTTACGATGGCTGAGATGGAGCTGAAAGCTGCCCACAAAGCCCTCTAGACAACACCACGTAGGGAGGGCCGAGACTTGAACTCCCTGTTAGTGGGCCAACACAGGCTGTCAGTGCGGGAAATGGTAGAGAAGGAGCTGAACGCGGGAAGAATGTCATTGAGGGAGGGTATACCTCGACACCATCTCCGTCAACACAGACACCTTTGTCTCTGTTTGGACTGCTTTCCCGTTGTTCTCCGTGTCATCGTCTGTAAGGCCTAGAATAAACTCGACGACAATGGCGGCAAAGTTTGCGAAGTGTGGACCGAGTAGCGGGATTTCGCTCGTCGGCTTTCTGTTCACTTTTCTTTTCTTTTCAACTTTTGGATGGAGACGAAAATACACAGAGAAGTCAAAACGAGTCAAGTAGCATTAACCCAGAGAAAAAGCACAGGACACTATGCATTTCGACCTCTTGGGTGTTCTTCAGGCGAAAACAAATAACATTAAGGACAGGATCGTGAGGCGAACATGAGAAGATAAGAGGTTTCTCGTTCTTCGTTGTCACTGTCCTAAATGTTACTTGTTTTCGCCTGAAGAAGACCCCAAGAGGTCGAAATGCGATGCGTCTTGTCCTGTACTCTGTCTGTGTCCTTGGCGGTAACTACCCCTTTTCTTTCTAAATTTTGCTTCAGAGAAAAGCAGCCTGACATCTGTAAACCGCTGACACAGATTCTTGGAGTTGTTATCGGCACTTAGATGGGGCTACCCTGAGAGTTCCATGTGATGTGATTACATTCATTGTCCTATAATAATTTGTTGTAATAAACAACTTTGCATAAATCTTCCTCAGCTCCTGTGTTCTTGACTTCATATGTGCATGTCTGAGCAGAATGTCTGTCTTCATCATTCTGGTATTTGTGATATGGCGTTTCACACGTCCTTGCGTCACTTTTTGTTTTGAGATCTTCAGTTTTAATTTTTTTTCTAACTTAATAATGTCTTGTTCCAACCGTTTTTTCCTCTTCATTACTCTTTCTTTTATTCGCAGTAGCAGTAGCAATTGTTTTCGACCTTATTTTCATTAACAGGAAATCGAGAAATAGATCATCAGAAATTGAGAATTGAAATTTGTCGTCTGTTTCATTAATGTTTTTTTTTTTTTGTATTTATAGCGTATTCTTCTTTAACGTTTTCATCACAGTATTGATTTCATCTAAATATGACTTTCAACAGAGACGAGTTAAGTTTCCAAAAAGTGTTGCGCTTTATGTCTTCATTAAAATCTAGCTTTAATAACACAGCAGAGTGATCTGTTCTGTAACCGGATTCAATGTCTACTTCATCAGTATAAGAAACAACTGTCTCTGATATCAAAGAGAAATGTAGCCTGGCCTGTTGAGATGGATTAGTTCTCCCACGTAAAACAGCGACACTCTGGGTTTAGTTCCCGCTAAATATCATTCAGGTCTAGATTTTCGATCATGTTTTCAACAGCCTGTTTTACATGAGGATTATTTATATGTGTGTAATTATGATAATATCTAGAAGGGTCAAGGACCAGATTCAAAATCCCCACCTATTATAACATTTTCTATACCAAGCCCAACAATATTTTGTTTGAGACAATTGTAAAATTCTGCGTCATCCCCATTTGGCCCATATATATTAACTAAAAGGTAATCATTCTTATGTATCTCAGCATGTATCATGAGAAAGTTTCCAGAATCATCCTTAACAGTTTGCTTAACCTTAAATTCAAAGTGTTATTAAACAGAATTGCGACTCCTCTTGCGTTGGAAGAGTAACTTGAGAAATAAGCTTCATAGCCCCTCTCAGACTGGATATACTGTTCCATCTTTTTTTTCAAAATGAGTGTCTTGCAAGAAGTACACAGAATATTTTTTACACCTTAGATATTTGAAGACATCACGTCTCTTCTTCGAACTATTGAGGCGCCGACAGTTAATTGAGAGGACAGACACACTACTATATCCATTTCTATTTACGAAATAGCTTTGAAGAAGACAATAACATGCATGTGTAAATACATCGAACCCAAAGAGGTTACCAAACTCATATACAACTGATAGCATAAAATGAACCCATCCAACCCGGTCAAACTGAAGAATTCGTAATAGTTTTGAAACAACACACACATATACCATGAACACACGGAAAACAATATCAAAATGAAAAAGAAAAAAAAAAAACATTATCACTACAATCATAATGCAAAAACAAAAACACAAACAAACAAACAAAAAAACCCCAAATAAGATGATATTTGCTTGACCACCGCAAACGAGCAAATGGGGCATGCACAAAGATCAAATGTAAGACCTTGTGTCGCATTATAGGTGAATTGAAACATGTGTGCGCGTTAAGCGCTCACGCACGTATCCAAGAGGCGAGGGGGGCACTTTAAAAAAAAAAAAAAAAAAAAAGAAGAAAAAGAAGAAGAAGAAGAAGAAGAAGAAGAAAAGAAAAAGGGGGTGGGGAGGGGGGGGGGGGGGGGTTAGCATGGTCACCGTGATTTACATCTTCATTACTAATGGAACTGAACACACCTCACAGCTGAAACTGTGTGGAGAGTGCCTGGCGGTCTGAGGCAGAGGAAAACCGACCACTGTGAGTTCTTCAAAACTGTGTCATTTTAATTTCACTTTGCGCGTGTCACAGAGTGCACGAGCAAACAAAAAATCGTTTTTCCTTCCCTTTCCTCCCTCTCCCTCTCCCTCCGCCCCCCTCCTCCTCTATCTGTTCATGTTATTTTTAAATTGGGACAAAACAAATAAAAAAAAAGGCAGGGAGAGAGAGAGAGAGAGAGAGAGAGAGAGAGAGAGAGAGAGAGAGAGAGAGAGAGAGAGGACAGAGAGAGAGAGAGAGGTAGGGACGGGGTGGGGGACACCATTGTGACAGGCATCACATATCACAATTGAAAAATGCACATCCCCTTCGGAAGATGACGGTGTCCATTTTACAAACAGCATCTTTCATGACGCTGGTACGTGCAGCCTTTCTCCCTCCACCCCCCCCCCCCCCCCCCCTCTTCTCCCGAAGCTCCCATCACAACACAGCGACAATTATCTCGCTTGCAATTCCCTTCCATATAAACAACAACAAAACATTTTCAACTTTGCAGACGTATGTACATCTACAGATAATCAGCATTAGATTATTCAATGGAAGAAAAAAAAAGAGAGAGAGAGAGAGAGAGGAGGAGAGAGAGAGAGAGAGAAGGGAGGGGGGGGGGGGGGAGAGAGCCAGTCAGATAGGCAAACGGGTAGGCAGACAGAGACGTAGTAGACTAGCAGGTAATCAGCAGATCAGAGAGAAAGAGAGGGAGAGAAAGAGAAAGAGAGAAACAGACAGACAGATCATCATCATCATCCATTAAGTGTCCACAATCATCAAGTTCATTATTCTGACACTTTTTGGGGCAGACGCAAAAAAAAAAAAAAAAAAAAAGAGTTATTGCAGGAGGCTGGAAGCTCTTGACCTGAATAGGTCAAGAGTCTCTGATGTTACGACAGCCTCTGTCAAGTTGTCGTTCCACTCCTGGATGGTACGTGGCAGGAACAAATTTAGTCTGTAATCGCGGACACACTGGAGGCGGCTGAGCTGGTGGGAGTGTGATCTTCTGTCACGTCAGGTTGCAGCCCTAAGTTTTGGTTTTCTATTAGTCAGAAGAGCTTTTTCAAAGTTCACATGCGCCAAGACATGCCTGATCTTATAAAATATAGCGATCCGTGCGATCTTTCTCCGGCTTCGTAAAGGTGTCCAGCCTAGTTCGTTGAGCATTTGTTGGACACTTGCATGTTTGTGGTGCCTGTTGTAAATGAAGCGGGCTGCTCTTCTTTGCACTGCTTCGATGGTGGTGATATGCTTGTTTGTGTAGGAGTTCCAAACACTGCTTGCATTTTCCAAGACTGGGCGCACAAGAGCTTTATAGGCAGTCTCTTTGATGTGACGGGCGCTGATCTTCAGATTGCGCCTCAGGAAGCCGAGTGTCTTGTTGGCTTTGTTGGTGATATTGTTTATGTAGAGGTCCCATCTTAGATCTTGAGAGATGGTAACCCCCAGGTACTTGGTCGAGGTGACATTTGCCAAAGTCTGGTTATGTAGACGATAGCCTGGGACAATAAGTTTTTTCTTACGTTTGGGGCTGATGACTGAAAGAGTGGTACATTTGCCAGATTGGAAAGCCATGTCACAACTCTTTTCCCACTTTTCAAGTTTTTGTAGATCATGTTGCAGATCTCTTTGGTCTTGGCTTGATGTTACTAGTCGGTAGACAGCTGTGTCGTCCGCGAAGAGACGTGTCTGTGCGGAGATATTTTCGGGCAAGTCGTTTATGTAGGCGACGAATAGACTCGGTCCTAAAACGGAACCCTGAGGTACTCCTGACTTGACACTGACAAAGTCTGATCTGGTTCCATCAACCACAACTGCCTGTCGGTGATCTTGCAAGAATCCACCAATCCACCTGCTGACATGGCCGCGGACTGAATACTGATGCAACTTGTGGAGGAGAGCGAGTGGTTCACCTTTAGCCTTGGC
>JADBJO010008137.1:87500-100883 GCA_016801955.1 Conus betulinus | reverse complement strand
ACATAACAAAGTCGCATTGTGAAACTAATAATAATGATTACAATGCACAAATGCTTCGCCGTTTGAAAGCTTTTGAATAAAAATACTGCGAACTGTTTTACAGTGTTTTCATTTGCTGATGACATTAACAAAATAAAGCTTGAATAAGCAAGGTCTTGTATAAAATTTTGGGGGGAATAAACTTTTCTCTTATATCTTGTAACTCTGGACAAGTTAATGCAAAAATGTACTTCGTCTTTTCTTGACTGTCGACATAATGGACACAACAGATCAGAAGCATTTACTTGTCTATAACGGCAATGATGAACAAAAATATCAGAAACACCCACTCTAAATTTTGTCATCACAAACTTCAAGTGCCTGTCCATAGTCATTGACATATACGTTGGGAGAGAATGCATAATATGAATGTTCTATAAAAAAAAAACCCACCTGTCACTATTTTGAACATGAAAATTCCAGTCTTGCCACCTACAGTCAGTTAGTCTTCTTTTGAAGGTACGAACGAAACTGTTCATATCTCCGACACCTTGGTTAAGCCATACGTGCCCGAAACCATATTCATATAATTTTCGCTTTAACACGTGACACCCAGTTTAATCTTGCCTCTATATCTAGTTCTATACAGCATTTTATAAGCTTTATGGGGTGAATCTATGTTCAGCCATCTGAGTTAATTTGAGCCAGTACTTGATACATTTAACAGTGAAGTGCAAAGATATGGGATATCTGTTAGTCTCTCCATACACAAGATCATTTGGGGTTTGTGATGATACACCCAAGAACTTTTTTTAAAGCAAATAAATGAACCTTTTTCGCATTGTCCAGCGGCAGCATCAAGACCCCACAGTTCAGCCCCATATTGTAGCATAGGCAGGATTTGAGCATCAAACAATTTCAAAAACAAAAAGCAGAGATTCATTATTCAGCTTCGACAACTTCTTCATAAAAAAAAAGCAATGCATTTTTGGCTCTGCAAGCAATATCTTTACATGCGAAAGTGAAAATTAATCGCGTAGAGAAATGTACAACTAAATATTATATACATTTACAACAGGCATATTTGCCCCATCATATGTCCATTTTTTCCGAGAGGGAAAGGTAACCCCCTTTTCTGAAAACACATTTATATTACTTTTACTTAAATTTACTTTCAGCTGGAGTGAATAAGCTGCCCTTTGAGTTGTTTAATTGATGCCTACTACTGTCTCAGACATTAATGCAACGTCGTCGGCAAGAAGAAGTAGATTGAATATTTCCATAACATCATTACAAAATGGGCACCATGTCTTCCAGGGTTTATCACCTCTAAATTCAGCTCATTAATGATAAAGAAAACAAAACTGGGCTGCATACATCACCCTGCTTAACACCTGATGTACAATTAATATAATCAGTTAAACACAGCACCACATCGTACCTTTGCCTCTACATAGTCTTACATACTCATTATGCATTTACACATATCTCCATGAATACCGTTTCTTAACAAAAAATAAGGCCAAAGTATGGTTCTATTAATAGAGTCAAACGCTTTCTCAAAATCGATGAAAAGCAAATACAACTTACGATTTAGACAAAATGTTTTTTGAATGAAAGCCAACAACGTGAACACAATAGTCTATGGCGGAACGATTTTGTTTAAAACCCAGCTTGAAACTCACCTGTAATGTTATTGTCCTAAACCTACACTTGAAGTCTTTTATTTTATTGATAACTGCACTATACAGTTGGCTGCAAACACTGCACAACGAGATTCCTGTATAGTTGTTTGGATTGGCGGCAACATTGCCCTTTTTATATATAGTGGCACACAATTGACTCGAACAACTTTTCAGGATACATTCCTCTATCAAACAGAGAATGGGAAAAAAAAAATCCTCACCAAATTCATTTGCAGGCATTTTTAAATTCCCCTTCCCCTGATTTTATCCGAACCTGCAGCCTTGCGACTTTTCAGTGTTTATACCGCAATCAAAATTTATCTACTGAGATAGGTTGATTCAAATTTATTTTCCATCCGTCACCATCGTTATCATCATCATCATCATCATCATCATCATCATTGTCATATACGTCATCATTATTTACAGCATCATAAGCATTTTGGTTACTATTACTTTCTTCCTGAACCAGAACATTATCAAACTTGTCTTTTCTTTCTAACAATTCTTTGCTTTCTTGTTGTAGATATTTTACGCACAGATTCCCAGAATTCTTTTTGATTATTTACTGATCGTAATAAGTAATGTTAATAGAGTGTCATTGAATTGCTTCTCTTTTCTCTTCAACAAATGTTTATATTCACGTCTTGCAAATACATAAAGAAATGCGATCAGGTGGAGACAAAGTACGCTTAAATTTCTTCAACAAATTGCGCACAGTTTTCTTTTCAGCACGACATTCTTTATCATACCAGTCGTCATCTTTCACGCACTTACCAATGTGTATTTCTTTCTTCATAAAGTCTGCTGCATCTTTTATACACATGATTAAAAAACCTCAAGTGCTTCATTGATATTTGTATCTATCAAACTGATCGCCATTTCAAACTGACCTTGCATGTAGTTTGAACAGATGTTGTCTCTAAACACATTGCTTTGGGTTTCGTCCCATATAAACTTTTCGAAGATATGAATATGATCCTTTACGCAAATCTCATTATCCTTAGGGAAGTAAATGTATAATTCCAAAGGCAAATGATCAGATTCAATTCTATCAGACACATTCATTCTGATGCTATCAGAAACTATTGAATACAGATCATACGACAGCAAAAAAAAAAAAAAAAAAAAAAAAAAAAAAAAAAAAAAAAAAAATCAGCTACACTGTTACCATTATCAACTATGTGCGTGTAATGACCTTGAAGGTCATCCTGACACATACCATTCAAAATACACAGGTCTAAAACTGTACATGTTATGTAACATTTTCCATAATTATTGAGCACACGGTCTTCAGAATTTCTATTTAAATTCAAAGGACCACTCAAATGTTGATCAACAAAATCACACATGCTGGATTCTAAGTCACAAGAAATATTTGAGATTCTACAATTCAAATCTCCATTAATTACTATGTACATATCATGTTCTTTACAACAAAGTAGACAGTGACATAAAAAAAAAATCTTCCAATAAAGAAACACTATTTTCACAATCAAAATGTATATAATATGGTGAGTTCCCGGTGGTATATAAGCACAAACATACATAACGTGTCTTTCAATGCCGAAAAGGCATTTATCCAACACGAAAGTGTAAAAAAGATGAGACTCCACACATATGGGTTTGATAAAAGAACACAGCTCATTTCTTACCAAACATAATTCCGCCCGAACGTCTTCCTTGTGCGACAGTTTAACAGCAGGTTTACAAAAACAACGTGTACCCTTTAAAAATAGGCAGCTGAAAATCTTGTACAAACGTCTCAACTAAACAGACAAAATCAAAGGAACAAATATACGAAATAAAATCATGATCACATATTTTTGTGAGTAGTCCATTAATGTTCCAATGAAGGAAAGAAAAGGGTATCGTTTTATTACATACATTAGCATCATCAAACTCATTATTCATCACTGACGAGGTCAATCTACACACATTTCCATTCGACACATCGTCAACAGAACAGTTCGCGTGTACCGGTGACACAGAAACCTCGTCACAGAACACGGGCGCACAATTCTCACGTGGCGCCAACTCACTGACATTGTCGCGCTGTGACACAAGGCAACCGGCGTCGACTCAGTGTTCGTTCCTTCCACAGCAGCGGACCAAAAAAAAACAACAACAACAACCCCCCCCCCCCAAAAAAAAAAAAAACAAAACAAAAACAAAAAAAAAAAAACGAGGATAAATAGAGGACCGGCCGAATCCTATGTCATTTCCTCTAGACGATCACCCGAGTCCAAAGTGTAACGAGTTCCGTCCACAAGGAGATGATCATGGATCATTGCGGCGCGTATCTCGTCACGTCTTGCCTGTTTAAGATGAGGGGTTAGTTTTCTTCTTATGTCTCTCACTCTTGTGGAAAAGTCCTCCCCTACAAAGATTTTGGTATAAGGAGAAAAAAACCACATCGTGCAATTATGAAGGAATCCGGTTTGGAGTTGACACGATGGACTCTATCGAATTCCACGTCGCGAGCAGTTCCAGTAGCTCAGTGTGAGTTCTCGAATAATGTCCTCATACTGCGCGCTTCCTCATACTGCGCGCTGTCTCATTCTCCTTCCTGGCGACACCATAGAAGAGGATGTTGTTTCGCCTGGACCTCCCCTCCAGGTCATCCGCCTTCCTTTCCAGGTTGTCCATTCTCGAGGCCAGGTCGTTGTTCCTTCTCTGCAGGTCGTGGTTCTGCTGTCGAAGGTCGTCCACTTCCGCCGTCTCAGCTCCTCCTGCATGGCAGCATACCCCTCACGGAGAACACATATGTCTTGCTTGACCTCGTCCAAATTCCTGTCCATCGACTGGAACATGGTCATGAGGTCGGACAGGGACGGTTCCTTCATCTGGCTGGGCAAAGGCGCCTCCCTGAGGGTTGACAGGCTTCTCCCAGGCTCACTCTGCCACCGCTCGCCCCAGTGCTGGAGAATCGGGGTCCGCCTGGAGCTGTCACGGCCTTGCGAAGGGGTGGGACCACGGTTGCTTTCAACGTCACCGCAACGGAGGAGAAGGCTCCCCCCAGAATAAATACGACAGGAGCAAACCTGCCACGACACCGTCCACTCTCCGGTTCAGCTGCAGTATGGCGACTCGCATTGAGATTTTCTTCCTAGCCCGTTGAAACGTGAAGGCTTGGAATACGGGCAGAAAAGAGCCACAACAGGCCCTTAAGTCCGATGCTCCAGATGCTCTCTCTCTCTCTCTCTCTCTCATGTATCTCTCCTCTCTCTCTCTATCATGTTCTCTCCTCACTCCTCATTCCTTTCCTTTGCTTTCTCTCCTTCCTTCACTCCTCCCTCCATCGCCCCTCCTCCTCTCTCTTCATTCTTTCTTCGAGTTCTTTCTCTCCTCTACCTGTCTGTTGGAATTCCTGGCTGACAGGCAAGGGCGGCAGCTGCGGCTGCCCGTTGTCTGCCCTGAATACCTGGCATTCCTCCTGGGAGCTGCACGTGTCACCCGCCACAGTACAGGAGAGGAGAGGACAGGCTCGCTGCTTGGTCTTCTGCAGCGATAGCAGTTTCGACTGCCTCGCTATAGTGACAGCTGACAGTACACTGCCTCGTCTATAGTCAAAGATAACAATTCACTGCTTTGTCTACAGCCCCACACGACATCTCACTGTGTTGTCTACAGTCAAAGCTGACACTTCACTGTGGACTCTGAAGTCAAAGCCAACAAAGTCGCTGTGCTGTCTAAAGTCAAAGGTGACAGTTTATTGTGTTCTCTATGGTCAAAGCTGACAGTACATTGTGTTCAAAGTCACTTAAGTCAAAGTGGGTTCACTTCACTGTGTTCTCTAAAGTCAAAACTGACAGTTTACTGTGTTGTCTGAAGTCAAAACTCACAGTTCACTGTGTTGGCTTAAGTCAAAGCGGGCACTTCACTATGTTGTTTAAAGTCAAAGCGAACAGTTCACTGTGTTGTTTAAAGTCAAAGCTGATAGTTCACTGTGTTGTTTAAAGTCAAAGCGAACAGTTCACTGTGTTGTTTCAAGTCAAAGCTGACAATTCACTGTGTTGTTTAAAGTCAAAGTTGACAGTTCATTGCGTTAGTTGACAGTACACTGTGTTGACTTAAGTCAAAACTGGCAGTTCACTGAGTTGTCTAGAGAATCACGTACGGCCTTTACATTTACGTAGTGAATTATTCCATAGGAGCTAATTGTAACCGTGTTGTTGACATACATCTGTTTCCTTGGTGGGAGTTTCGTGGTTTAAATGCTTTTGTCAAAAGTTCTTGCCAAGATCTGACAAATAAGGAGATGCTAGCATTTTCGACATACAGTTCTTATCCAATGCAGCCACATTACTAGTTTATTCAAACGCCTCTTAGGGTCGTAGGTCCAGCAATCGTCTGTTGTTGTGAGTAGTCTCCCTTCCCATGCAGATAAAATTTCCTTGCATCTAAAATGTTGATCGTCTGGACCCCTCCTTAGCAAATATCCGTTTTCATTATTTTCCGTTTTTTTTTTTCAAACGCTTTTTTTTTAAATTTGAATTTCAGCCTTGCCATAATTATACATCTACATGAGGTTCTGTTTATTGTGGTCAAAACCTGCCTAGGCGGACCAGTCGACGACGACTGAATTACAAATACAAACTGACTCAGCATAGCAGATTGTATCCTCAGTATTTTCTCATAAATTCCCAGAGCTCTCTCTCTCTCTCTCTCTCTCTCTCTCTCTCTCTCTCTCTCTCTCTCTCCTCTCTCTCTCTCTCTCTCTCTCTCTCTCCATGTGTTGATCAAGTAATTCATTGTTTCAGTCCTTCTGAGCAGTTTCTCCGATGTTTATTTTTTTTTTTAAGCATATACATAGCTCCTTTTCCTGTTAACGTAAATGATAGATGCTCATTTTGTGTCAACAATCCTAGTTTCATGGCAAGTTTTTCGTTTTCGTATTAACTTCAGACGAGCGAAAACAGAATTCATTTATCATGTCACGTGCTTTTATCATGTCATCCTTGCTGTTTAAAAACAGTGCCGTATGGTATGCCATTTGCTGTATTGTAAGTTTTATCAACTCATTATTAGTGGTTAAAAGTGGAATTCACGATTTCTTACTGTTTTGAACATTTGATTCAAGTAATACAAAAACTAGAATAAAAGCTAGAGGTGAAAATGGGCAGTGGATTGTGGACCTGTTCTGCGAAAAAAAAATAGTGGGAAGATAATGCCTGTCTTTCCATTGCAAACAGAGTTACCTTTTCACAGTTTAAGGGTCAAACAAACAGATTTAGAGTCAGATATTTGATTGGCAGGGGACGTCAGGATAACGATCAGGATACCATCTGTCGGCATTGCAGACCCCACGTTTCACACTGATATGTTGTCATTTTCCCTCTCTGATTGAAATGTTCAACTGGATTAAATTGTTTTGGGTGTGCCAGCTATCTCCAAACGGCGGGGGAGAGAGAGAGAGAGAGAGAGAGAGAGAGAGAGAGAGAGAGAGAGAGAGAGAGAGAGAGGAGAGAGAGAGAGAGAAGAGAGAGACGCTTCGGACGCTTCAAATACGTTTTTGTTTAATTGACAATATAATGGCCTACATATAGCGTTCATGTCAATGGGGGTGTACATTAATACTTGCAGCGCCGAAATAAAGTAATGCAAATAAACAAAAAAAAATACAATTGAGAGAGAGAGAGAGAGAGAGAGAGAGAGAGAGAGAGAGAGAGAGAGAGAGAGAGAGAGTCTGTGTCTATGTTTGTCCACGAAGCGTTTGTACCCCTGTGTACCCCTGTGAGTGAGTGAGTGTGTGTGTGTGTGTGTGTGTGTGTGTGTGTGTGTGTGTGTGTGTGTGTGTGTGTGTGTGTGTGTGTGTGTGTGTGTGTGTGTGTGTGTGTGTGTGTGTGTGTGTGTGTGTGTGTGTGTGACGTGTTGGGTATATGCACACTGACCCTCGTGAGATCAGATAATCCATTCAGCAACAGAACCATTTTCATTTCTTGGTTGAGTTTCTTTCCATCAGAAGATCATCTATTTCATAAGGATAAACGTGGACATTGACGCAGTAGTGTGAGTGTGTGTGTGTGTGTGTGTGTGTGTGTGTGTGTGTGTGTGTGTGTGTGTGTGTGCGTGCGTGCGTGCGTGCGTGCGTGCGTGTGCGTGTGTGTGTGTGTGCATTGGGGGATGGGGGTTGGGAGGGAACTTACTGAACTTACTGACACCACCAAAACATATTTGTCCACTCTCAAACTGGATACGGAAAGGCTACGGAATTGTCTTGAGATTTCAGTTCTCTTATATTATTTCTTCTTTCTGTGCTAAGGTTTAACATCTGTCAACCGAACACTGTCCGCCAAAGCACCCCCTCCCCCCAATGCCTCATGGAGTGTTTTTTTTTTTTCTATCACCATCTCTAGTATGGTCAACTTTATGATCGGGTCACAGCACATAAGCCTCGTATTTGTCCAATCCCAGATCATTGACGATAAAAACATGAAAACGGACCAGGTTCATTTCATACCAGTTTGAACTTCGTTCAGGGTTGTGAATATTGATAACCCAGAATCTCCATCTTCCCAAAATGGTCTGCATAAACCGTGATGCTTTGGAGGGCTGAGCGAAGGGTGATGGTGGTGGTGGTGGTGGTGGTGGTGATGGCTGCGGTGTGGAGTCTGATAAGTACGATGCCAGATGGTGGTGGTGGTGGGTGATTATAAAACTCGTAGACCATTCATTCTTTCCGGAAACGAGTCAGGGTGACCCTGAATGACCGTGACCTTGAATGACTGTGACCTTGAATGACCGTGACCCTTGAATGACCGTGAACACGAATGGCCATGAACTTGACACCTGAATGACCATGACCCCTGAATAATTGTGACCCCTGAATGACCGTGGCCCTGAATAACCATGACCGTGGCCCTGATTGACCATGACCGTGACCCTGAATGACCCTAAGTCCCAGCTCTCTAGTTCCAAAATATGGAACAGCCCACCCCAAACTCCTCCTACGTCCTTTGCTTCCCTCCATGGTTTTTTTTTTTTTTTTCAAAACTAAAAACAAGTGTCCCACATGCCCCAACCCGTGCAGTGGAAGACCAAGGTCAGCTTTCCTCTATCCATCCCTCCTTTTAACGACATTTGTTCATGTTGTTAAAATTACGAAGCAGTTCAACACACTAGGCGATACTGTCTGTTTCATACGAGAGATAGGCACGCACGGGATGCACGTGCTTGGTCCGTTTCCTCGTGTACAGACAGACCCACACTGCTTCTACCCCCTCCTCTCCCCTACCCAACCTCCATTCAAATGCTCATACAGGCGCGTGCATTTCACACACACACACACACACACACACATCGTGTGTCGGGTATCTTTAGCAGCACCAGTGTGAACTTGAGCTCATTTCCGTTTTTTTTTTTTAAGGTCTTGACTGACTGCCCTATGTTTTTTTATTTCACAGGAAGCTCATTGCTGCCATTTTATTCTTTAACTCTGGTAGGCTTTTGTTAGGATTTTAAAGCAGTGAGTGGGAATTCAGGTAAATTGGGAGTGAGAGATGATCAGTTTCAGAACATAAATGCTGTGCTTTGGGCTGTCATTTAGTGGGCCTTGGTTTTTATGCTTGACAAAAGTTTTACAAATAAACCGAAAATTTTTGCAGTCTGCTTATTGGGTGTTGGTGGTTTTTACTGTTTAACACACACACACACACACACACACACACTTATCAAACAATTGTTCAACAAGGAAACTTCCACAGGCTATGGACATACCAATGTTGCTGTGTTTCCAGTGAATATAGAATATTTCGACTGCACGGAAGGGAAAGCAAACCATTTGAGAACACTCTGAGATGATTGATGTTCTGTTGTCAGATTACCGAGATTTCTTACCTGTTCTTGCATCCCTCGCCCTTCCCCCGTCTTTCTGAATGCCTTTCATCTATCACCTTTCATCTATCACCTATCCAGGAGCTGTGAAGACCGTTGTGACGCCACAAAGGACTTCACAACCAGCTTCCTCCACTCCTCCCAGTTCTCAGATGCTCTTAAGCCATTGCTGAGTGTGAGGCCAGTCCATTCACTGATGTTGTCATCCCATCTTTTTCTCTCTCCCTCTCCATCTGCTTCCTCGCACACTTCCTTGTAGAATGGTTTTTGGCAAGTCCTGTTGATCTTGATGCATGACCATACTATCTCATTTTTCTTCCTTCCACCTTGGACAGCAGGTCTATGATCTAGTGGCTCACCTTACTCTGGTCTGGACCTCCAAGTTGGTAATGTGATCTTTGTATCAGATGTCAAGGATCTCCAAGTTCCTTGGAAGGTCTGCCTCTCCTAAATCGACTCCATGTGGTCGTAGTCCTTGGGAGATGTCGACTTGTGTTGTGAATGGTGGTTGGTTGTGTCGGGTACAGTCAGTAGTCTTTCCGGCTGAGTCAAATGAGGGGCTTGTACCATGTCATCCCCTGTAGGACTTACACTAGCCCCCTCACGATTGGAAATCGACCCAGCCAAGCCATCGCCAACACTGTTACCGGACCTGTTACAGACGGGATTCTTTCCTCAGCAGCCATTGTTCTTCCTTATGGAGCACAGGAGTCTTCTTACACAGACGCTCACCCGCCTTGTGGTCATCTTTGTTGCACTGGTGACAACCGACACGTTCGTCACAGGCTGAAGATTGGTGCCCCTTACGTGCTGCACTGTGAGTCTGTTTCTCTCTTGGCAGACCTCTGCTCTTTAGGGTGGAGACAGTCTCTGAATGGCCTTAATAAAGACAGCTTGTAGACGACCTTAATTCTAGGAGCGTTGAGAGGGGCACGGGTGGATATCGACCCACAGGAATCATCATTCTATATTCCACTTTGTTGATTTTCCACTTTACGCCCGTCTCTCGCTACAACGAGTTTTGGGCAGCACGTTGATTTTTTTTAGTTTTTGCCAACACAGGAAAGAATCGTCATCAGAGAAAGAGAAAGGGCTGTTACTCATGGCGAGTGTTGTGGCTGACATCTTCCCACTCATCCCCATCAGGATAAAGGATGAAATATGTTTTTGCTTTTGATTTTGTTCTACCTTTCACTTCCACATGTACCCCTTTAACAGCAAATCCCTCTGTCATGAGTGTGTGTGTGTGTGTGTGTGTGTGTGTGTGTGTGTGTGTGTGTGTGTGCAAGCGTGCGTGTGTGCGTGCGTTCGTGCGCGTGAGTGTGCATGTGCGTGTGTGTAGTAGTAGTAGTAGTGGTAGTAGCAGTAGTAGTAGTAGTTCTTCAGTTTTACGTCTGTTTACATATGTGACATTAGACGAAGAGAGAGAGAGAGAGAGAGAGAGAGAGAGAGAGAGAGAGAGAGAGAGGAGAGAGAGAGAGAGAGAGAGAGAGAGAGACGCATACATGTCTGTGACTATGTAAGTGTATGTATACTTCTTCTTCCTTTACACGACCAACAACATCATTTTGCTGATGGTTTTGTCGTATTTGGGGAGACTGCCGAAGATTGCGCTGTTGTGAGGATTTAGATTGGGAAAAAAAGGGGGGGGGGGGGGGGGGGGGGGGGGGGGGGGGGAGGGGGATTTTAGGGAATAGTGGTCAGGAGGGAGGGTAAGGGGGGAGGAGTGTTGGGGGTGGCGGGGAGGGGTGGTGGTGGTGGTTGTTTCAGGTTCTAAAGATGGGAGGCCAGCCTGGACTTGAAACAGTCCAGTGACTCAGCTGTCACAACCTCCTGAGGCAACTTGTTCCATTCTGGTATGGTTCTTGGAAAGAACGTCATCTGCCTGTACCGCGTCGTGCATGTGGGAATGTTGTAGCTCAGGCCGTTGTTGATCCTAGAGCTCAGCCTGCTGTCAGATGGTTTGGGCAGGTACATGGAGTTAATGGAGATGAGTCCGTGATGGAATTTATAGAACATCTCCAAGCGGGCTTCCTTACGACGCTGTTGTAGGGAAGGCCAATTAAGAGAGTCAAGGATGGAGTCGACGCATGATGTTTGGCGGTGGCGATTTGACACCCATCTTGCTGCTCTTCGTTGGATGTTCTCGAGGGCCTCAATCTCGTTTGCAGTGTAGGGATCCCAAACGGTGGCTGCGTACTCAAGAAGTGGGCGAACAAGGACTTCATACGCAGTTTCCTTTTTTTTTCTTGCTGCCGATCTTGAGGTTGCGCCGGACGAAGCCTAAGGTCTTGCTGGCTTTCTTCGTGATGGAGTCAATGTGAGATTCCCATTGCATATTGTCCTGGATGTTGACACAAAGGTATTTAGTGGTGTTGACATTTTCAAGAGTCTGTCCATGTAGCTCATACACAGGGGCAATCGTGTTCCGCTTCCGAGAAACTCTCAGCGTTGAGCACTTCTGTGGATGGAACTCCATAGACCCACTTTTCCTCCCAGATGGTAAGGGAGAGTAGTAGGTCTTCTTGCGGCACTCGCTCTCATCTTTTTTTCTTCGTGATGGTCTTGCTGCACATGGTATCGTCGGCAAATAGGCGGACTTTCGACTTGATGTACAATGTGGTTATCTAAGTGTATATAAATGTCCCTCTGGACATCCCTACGACATACCTGCAAATAATCTAAAAATAAATGCATAACTGGACTACAAATAAAAGAAAAAAACAATATTCAACATTGAAGGCAAACTTTAAATCTGAAAAGACATTACACAAAGACATGCCTGATAATGGTGGTAAATGTGTTTGAAGATGTAAACAGTCAAACAGCAGATGCTTGCTGGTTATTCTTCGTTCTCCACAAATACACTTGGCTTCGTTTGTTATATCTAGTTTTAAGCCATCAAGTTTTAATTTATAAATGTTGAAATGAAATTTCTGTATTGGTACACATTTTGTTTTTATTGTAAATGAGGAATGCAGTGCACATGTTCATAATTAAATGAGTATTGTTATCAGCCACACCAAGCAACGTATTTTTGTAGAGTTTTCTGAATCGTAGTGTGTGTGTGTGTGTGTGTGTGTGTGTGTGTGTGTGTGTGTGTGTGTGTGTGTGTGTGTGTGCGTGTGTGTGCGTGCGCGAAGGTAAGTCTCCCCAGCCCACATACTCTCTGAGCTCCCTTCCCCGATTTGAAACAAAGGTATAGATCACCCCCTCCCCTCCCCTAGTAATAAATGGCCTTTGGTTGATACCTGGTAGTGGATCACTCAGAACAAACACCGGTAAGATTCTTATTCTCGTACTCGCCATTTTTTTTTTTTTTTTTTTTTTGCTTATTCGAATCGTTGCTGAACAAATGGAAGGTAGCATAATGGAAACACGATCAATTATAAGCAACACCAGTCACCTGCCACCATTCGGAACTGTACATCACAATGACCCAGTGGAAGTGAACAGCACACTTGGTCAAATCGGTAATCACGTCATCAAAGGATGACTACTGACCTTCCACCAACGATGTCCCTCAGGATCAAAATACGAAGACATTTCCACTTCTAGACGTACACTTTTTCAGTCCCGGACATACACAGTTTTAGTTCCAGACGTACACATTTCCACTTCTAGACGAACGTATTTTCAGTTCCAGCGCGAACACAATTTCAGTTCCAGACGAACACATTTTCATTTCTCAGACGTATACATTTTCAGTTCTAGATGAACACATTTTCAGTTCTAGACAAGCACATTTTGAGTTCTAGACGAACATGTTTTCAGTTCTAGACCAACACATTTTCATGTCTTAGACGTACACATTTTCAGTTCTAGATGAGCACATTTTCAATTCCAGACGAACACATGTTCAGTTACAGAGGAACACAATTTC
>JADBJO010008137.1:62500-70000 GCA_016801955.1 Conus betulinus | reverse complement strand
ATCCACATTCTGACAAGTTCAATCTGGAACATAAGACAGAAACAATACCTTGAAGATTCAGCTCGGAAGCACAGATGGGATGACGAAACCAACAGCAAATGCTGTAATCCTCCAGGGCCAATCCCAATCGTAACCTTGTACATAGGCTGCGGGTTAATGGTTGGTTAGGTAGGTATTTAAAACCGGCACCTGCTTGTGCATGTGGTCAGACTCTCGATATCCCTCATTTTTTATTTGAATGTACTAGTACAAAAAAAAAAAACACTTTCAGCCTCTTCATGACAAGATGAAGTCCTTCAAGCTTCCGTTGACTTTGTCAAGTATTTTTAATCCCAGTTATGAGAATGGCTGGAGCCTGGCAATGTTGGCTGTTACTCTTATTAAACTCGCATCCACTTGGAAGATATTTTTAATTCTTCCACCGCCCCACCCTCTCCTCACTGCCTCCCTCCCCCTAGCAGTTTTTTTAAAAACCAATTCGCGAATTTTGAAATGTTAAAATCTTATTCTAGGCATATTCCATATCAGTATGGTTCGGCGTCTAATTTGCAGGTAGAGCAAGGCTTTTTCACCCCCCCCCCCCCCCCTTCCTCCCTCTTCTCCCCTTCCCCAAATCCATATACACTGTCAGACACCCAAGCACATCTCCTCATCGGCTAACCCATTGACCCACATTTTATTTGGAACACAATTCTAAATTATTGGTGTCTTCATAATTTAGCTATATTACATCATAGAGATGTCATAGTGACCGATGGGTTATGATTGGCAGGATAGGACTCTCCTGTCCTCTCATTGGTCACTATGAACACAGATCAGCGCGACGCTAGGCAAAAGGCTGGAACCGTTGCAGTTCCATTAAGCCCATGCAAGAGGCAACAAGGCGCGCAAGCTCCCTGGAGTGTTTCGACCACTACCATCCGTAGGATCACCGTCAGTGTCATCCCCTCCTGACCATATCACCCTGGTGAGGTCCAGTCCACGCCAGAAACATCCAGGCAGACCTCATCAGCTGGTAGAAAGCAGGAGGATCGAACTAGCCGGCGGTGGTGCCAGCCTACGAGGGTCGCGCTCCCGGGAGACACATAGCGGAGAGAAGGAACAGCAAAGACGTCACGGCGTTGACGTAGGCGCCGTGACGCCCCTTTTTATTCTACAGAATTTCATGTAAGAACTAGTTCTTACCTAACACTGTCGCTACCTGCTCCTCGCGCGGTCGTGTCGTATCATTGACTCAAGATGATGATTAGTATAGTGAAGTTATAAATTGTTTGTTAGAAATCATGTCAGATGAGTGATCCGATAATTGATGCCGTGCAAGGTATTCTGCGGTGTTTGTGCTGTCTTGTATGCTGTATCTTTGTTTCTTTCTGACCCGTTCCTCATTGTATACGTGTGTCGTGTTTGAAGAGATGTGGATTGGGTGCGTGATGCACTGGCTCTTTGAACGATTCAGATTTTATTGTGAGAAGCCAGAATATGTAGTATCTGGACGATGCTGAATTCAGAATTTGAAGTGTTGAATTATAAAGAAAATTGTACATGAATGCAAGGAATTGTGAAGCGCATAAGAGTGCATGTGTAATTATTGTACTTTTAATATGGAAATAGTGAACGATGTCGATGTACCACCTGTAACACGTATTAGGAGGGATTGGTTACCTCTGTGTGTCTGCAGGTGGGGTTTGTTTTTGATCTTCTATTTTTCCTTGTTCCTGACGGATCTTTCTCCCTTGTACGTCAACCTGTTCCGGCCGTCTCGGAGGAGCGTCCGGAGCTTTGCAAGACCTGTGCAGCACATGCTGTGTTTCACCTTGCAAGTGATTTGCTGTGACACGCGAGCCTGGCAGCTGAACCGTGAGAGAGTCAGCACTACACTTTAAAAGACTATCGAAAGTGACTCTGTAGTACAAGGGGAAGGACTGAATCCGTCAGAAAACACTCTACAAACTTAACCTATAGTCTGTTATTTGCAATCCTTCATAATTATTATTCTTTTTTTTCATTAATCGATATTAATAAATTGTTGGATGTGTTTAACTCTTTTTAGTTTGTGAATGGACTGAAAGAGAGGGCACGGCGGGACATAAAAAAAAGGAGAAACTTTAACATCTGTGTCAGGCGACCCCTGGACACACTTAAGCCTGACAACACCCATAAGCTTTTCGACTCTTACGGGTAATATGCCAGCCAGTTCCATACTTTAATGACCCTTGACTACCATGTATTGGATAATGATCCTTGACTACCATGTATTGGATATACATGTAGTCACACAGAATTGGTGTTTCTGAATACCGGTACATATGGGCTCTTAGTGTGTGTGTGTGTGTGTGTGTGTGTGTGTGTGTGTGTGTGTAGAAATTATCTCGTCTATATGCTTATTGCTTTGATGTTTGGACGAACGAACGAATGAACGAAGTTTAATGCTGTTAGGCTGTAAAGCCCATTAAGCAAATCGGTGGGATGTACAACAACAAAACGCGACTCAATTTCGATTTTATTAACATGGAAACCACAACAATATCCTTTTTTTTCGCTTTACGTGACGAAATCATGAACGAGAAAATGTCACTGGTATTGACTGTCAGATCTGTAGACGACGGTCACCCCAGGTAAAACTGGATCAGTCCGTGGACAGCGTGCAGCCGCCATAGAGCACATGCTTGGGTCTCTGCATGCTTCGTGTTGCCGATGCGTCTTCCTTTCCAAGCAGGACAATTTAAGACATTCCTCTTATGACATGTGTCTTTCTTCCTGCTTGTTAAACCAGAAAAAGCGATCGTCTTCCGAACACGGATCGCAGGAATCTTCTTGAACGACGTCGTCTGATTCACACAGGAGCACACTCACATCCGTTTGATGGAACACATCCTTCCGAAATACTTTTTGTCGATAGCTTGCTCCAGACTTGTGTCGATGTCCGACTGGTGGATTTCTCTGGGCCCCTACTGTTACACTCCGAGAGATCGGAATGCAAACACCGAAGTGTGTGTCCTGAATGGGCGTGGATGTGTATGTGCGCGCGCGCGCGTATGTGTGCGTGTATGTGTGTGTTTATGAGAGTGAATGCATGTGAGTACGAGTGCTCGAGTGTGTGTGTGTGTGTGTGTGTGTGTGTGTGTGTGTGTGTGTGTGTGTGTGTGTGTGTGTGTGTGTGTGTGTGTGTGTGTGTGTGTGTGTGTGTGTGTGTTTGTCTGTGTGTGAGTGTGTAAGTTTGAGTGTATGTGAGGGTATGGGTGTGTTCGTATTGAGATGCGTGTATTTGTGTATTATTTATAAGTGCGTACGTTTGTGTGTGTGCGCGCGGGCACGCGCGCCCGTATGTGTGTGTGAGAGTGTATGTGCGTGAGTACGCACGCGCGCGCTTGTGTGTGCACTTGTGTGTGTATGTGTGTGTGTGCGCGCGCGTATTTTGTGTGTTAATTATGCTTCTTTGCTTTGAATGAAAAACGTTGGTATTCTGTTCATAATGTTTTCTTAAATGTCAGTACAACTTTGAGTTAATCTGACAATAAATTGGTTTCAGTCAGTCAGTGTGTGTGATGTGTGTGTGTGTGTGTGTGTGTGTGTGTGTGTGTGTGTGTGTGTGTGTGTGTGTGTGTGTATGTGTATGTATGTATGTATGTAGTTATGTGTATGTATGTATGTGTATGTATGTATGTATGCCTGTGTGTGTGTGTGTGTGTGTGTGTGTGTGTGTGTGTGTGTGTGTGTGTGTGTGTGTGCACGCGCGCGCGCACGGGCTCGTTTATCTCACAAAAGCAGGATTTTTAAAAAAAAAGTGTATTTCATGGTCTGAAAAAAGCTAAGATCCTTATGATACATACAGGTTATCATTAGGAGCAATTATGCACACGTGCGCCGACACACACACACACACACACACACACACACACACACACACACACACACACACACACACACACGCGAGCGCGAACACGCATGTTCACACATATACAAAATATAATCGCTCGAACGATCATACACACGCACGCACGCATGCACGCACATACACACAAAACACACTCACGCGCGCGCGCGTGCGCGCACACACACACACACACACACACACACACGCATATATACATATATATATATATATATATATATATATATATATATATATATATATATATAGAGAGAGAGAGAGAGAGAGAGAGAGAGAGAGAGAGAGAGAGAGAGAGAGGGCACACACACACACACACACACACACACACACACACACACACACACACACACACACACACACACATATACACACACATTTGCGCGCGATATCATGAACACACACACACACACACACACACACACACACACACACACACACACACACACACATTGTACATTCGACAAAATGTTGAATACCTCGAAACAGATACACTTTTTTTCAAAAGACATTAAAAACATAAATGCTTGTGCAGTAAATGCAACATTTCAGGATCATTGATACTGAACATACTGTCGGTTTATTTGCCAAAAGGTCCTGACAATCAAAACACAGAGTGGATTCGTACTTTCCAAGAATAAAACGATAAGTGGCTGATTGCAGGTGATTTCAATTCACACGCCCCCTTTTGGGATAATGAGTGCAAAACCATAACACATAACAGATTCCTTGAAAATGTAGTGGATTCTTCACTCTGTGTACTGAATGATGGTAGTGTCACTCGAATCCCGGATATTTCATATCATCGGGCTTCAGCGATAAACCTAACTTTCATGTCGGCTGCAATCGCTCCAAGTTGTGAATGGGACACATTTAAAGACTCCCTAGGCAGTGATCATTTATCAATAGTTATTTTCATCAAAGTAAAACAAACTATTTCTGATCTCACAAAAGATCAAATCCCAAAATTTAACTACAACAAAGCTGATTGGGATAGATTTGAAAACATGTTTTCAATTTGCAATTGTGAGGAGATGATGGTTGATGATGTTGATACAAGCTACATGAAATTTGTTGATACTGTTTTGCGTGCAGCTGAGCTTTCAATCCCTAAATGTAATCCTGATAAAACAACAAAATATACAGGAAATGTTTGGTGGAGTATTTCCTGTGAAGAAGCAAGAGAACAAAAAAATGGAAGCTTATAAAATGTATCTAAAAAATTAAACAGATCCAGAAAAGATTGCTGAAAAAAAAAAAAAAAGCAAAAAATCACAGTAATAGAGTGAATGAAAAGGCAAAGGAAGAATATTGGTCAAAATTCTGTGAAAATGAGGTTCAAAATCATAAAGATCTCCAGAGAACTTGGGGAAAAAAATAAAAGAAATGAGAAATAGAATAAGTCTTCCTGGGTATCCCTTGAAATTGGAAAATAACGAATTTCCTTCCAATTTTGAAAAGGCTGAAGCATTTGTAGATGCATTTGCAAAAATTAGTAACTTTGAAAGTCTCTCAGAACAAAAACAGCTTAGAGAAAAAATGGACAAAAACAAAGACAATGACAAAAGTCCAAATAACAGTCACTATACAAATGCTCCTATTACTTTTCAGGAAACAAATGATGCAATTTCAAACCTTGGATCAAAGAAAAATCAGTGGAACCAGACGCAATTTCCAATGAAATGATAAAACATTTACCATTTAATATGAAACTTTTTCTGAGTTTTTTTTTTTCAAAAATGTTGGTTTGAGGGGATTCAGTCATCTTTATGGAAACAATCTACTGTTACCCTATTCCCAAGGAGGGAAAGTCAAAATCAGATGAAAATAATTACAGACCTGTCGCTCTTACATCACATGTGGGAAAAACATATGGAAAGATTCATTCTAAAAAGGTTTGAACACTTCTGTGAAAAAATGGTATAATACCAATACAACAGGCGGGTTTTAGAAAAGGCAAATCGTCAGTTGATCATTTTGTAAAAATTACCACACACAGATTAAACATCAGTTTTCACGTAGGAAAAACGTACCTGTCACTTTTTTGACATCAGAAAGGCATATGACCAAGTTTGGCATTCAAAATTTCTAAACAAACTAAGATCAGTAGGTATTTCAGGCTGTATGTATATCTATAAAAGGCATTTTTAAGCGAAAGAAGAATACAGACTAAGGTTGGTATGCCTACTCTAATCAAAGACATATACAGATGGGAATTCCACAAGGAGGTGTAATAGCCCCAATCCTTTTCAATATTTTGATGCATGATCTTCCAAACGTGGTCTCCAACAATGTTGAGCTAGCACAATATGCGAATGATATCTGCATATGGATGAAGGTTACTCTAAAAAAACGCTTAGACCGATTAGGTCAATTAACTATATTAAAAAGGTATGTCAGAATGAACTAGGCCAAATGCATGATCAAAAACGGACTAACTCTTTCACATGAAAAATCGCATATGGTTCTCTTCAACTCTGGCTATGATCCTAAACCTCTACCCTCTTTTCAAATAAATGGAATGGCCTTGAGTATAAAATGTTGTTAAATTTCTAGGAGTAAGTCTGACTTTAAATTGAATTGGAACTACCACTTGGAAAATATTCTGACAAAAGCCAGAAAAAGGATTAAATTTATTAAAAATGATAAGTCGACAGTCGTGGGGAAAAGATAACAAGGTACTTATTCATTTAACAACTTCACCTGTGAGATCAAAATTATCTTATGCTCAGGAAATATTCTTTTCAGCTCCAAAATATTTGATAACAAAGATGCAAAGTATCGATAGTAAAGCTTATAAGATAGCTCTCGGTGTCCCTGTCCATGCCTCAAACACTAAAAATCTACACAGAAATAGGAATTTGCCTTTTGCCGAAAATGTGAAACTTGCTTCAGCAAAATATATATTAAGGAGTCATTCAACGCAAAATTCATGTATCAAGGAAACTGGTTTAAAATCAGAAATACATTTTCCAAAGCGAGCACAGAGTTTTGACTCTGTAAAAACTATAGGCTCCTATACGTCCCAATTATTTACAGATGCTGGTGTTGAACCCCAACAGTAGCTCCTCAAACGAGTTACAGTAATATTCCTCAATGGAGCTTAGTAAGGCTAATTACGATATTAATTATACAGATTTAAGGAAAAGTGATGGGACCATGCTGCCAACATATGTCAAGGCACATATAATGAAAACTATATAGATCATCTTAAAATATGCACAGATGGTTCTGTACTTGAAAACCACTTATCAGGTGCTGTATTCATTATTCCATCATTAAACATAGAGAAATCGTATCACATTGGGAAACATTTCTCTATATTCACAGCAGAGCTACTTGCTATTATTATGGCAATGAACTATCTTCTTAGTTTTCCAAATACGATATTTCAAATATTATTTTGTGTCGATTCAAAATCTGTCTTACAAGCTTTGAAATATTCTCATACAAGAGTGAGAGGAGAAATGATATCAGAGATATACCATTTAATTCACTTTTTGTCTTTACGTGGTTCTTCTATTGACTTTTGTTGGATTCCATCACATTGTGGCTTAGCAGCAAATGAAAGGTTTGATCGGTTAGCCAAAAATAGTGCAGCTAAGAAAAGA
>JADBJO010008137.1:42500-57500 GCA_016801955.1 Conus betulinus | reverse complement strand
TGTTTAAGAAGGAAGCGAAACAAAGGAAAACATAAGTAGAGGAATTACAAACGTAACATTTGTTAACCATCATTACACCCGTATGCAAGAATGTGACATCACACATTAAACTGAAAACGAAGCAAACGTTTGCTTGTTTTCTAATATTATTTGTGTATTCTTTCATTTGGCCACACAGTATTTGTCTTTAATCTTGCCACAGCAACAAGTTTAATATTACCCAGAAACATGTTCATGATGGAGATTCATGAGCTATGCTTGCATTTATAAGAAACTGTCAGAAACTCATGTCCCGAATGGATAATGAGATGGTTATTTGACAGAATGATGAGCCTATATTACTGTTGGATTGTGAAGATGGGTGTTGTACTAAACTGCCGTTAGCTGTGTTTCAATTTTTAATGAATATGGTTATGGGAGTTGGGTCAGTATTTTTGAATAGATATGTGTTCTAAAGGTAGGATGCTTTCTTTTTTGTCTTGTTTAAGCTAGTAAATTTAAAATGTTAATGAACTGGCCAGAACTATGTATTAATTCATTTGCCACTTTAGTTGTAACGAGGTTACCAGTTTATTTGATTTGGGTAGAAAGAAATCTACTGAATGATTTAGCGATTTTCAGGCGCTTGATACAAACTTTTTGAATTGTCGTTTTCGGAAAACTGGTCATAAATGAAAAAAAAATGAAGTGGAAATTAAAAACTAAAGTATCAAAGTTTCAATGTATTTTCAACCAGGGATGAGTGACACTGACACAAATGAATTGATTCTATAATTATCGCCTATTCCAGAATGTCTTCCATTCTGAAAACTATACATTCTTCTTACCACAACAGTCAGCATTTTTGTATTTCAGAGCACTGAATAATAAATTGCCGATTCAAAGAGGCCCATTTTTATAACATACTAAGAGAAAAAAAATTTGTGTCAGCTGTGGAATTTGTCAGAGCTGGTAGATGAATTTCACAATATTTTAAAATGTAATTACTTCCTCAGCTTAAGAAATACCCTAACTCCTCCTTGTTACAGGACAAACTCCAATGTCAATAAGTTATGCAAATTGTTAGGTACCAATAGAAAGAAAATACATACAAAAATTTTACGTTTTTTATGTCATAATGAAGAATACATAGATCTACCGAATAAGGCACGTAGCAAGAAACATCGATGGCAAGTGAGTGTGTGCTGGGAACTCTAACGAGTTGTTTGCCCTCTTCATTTTTGTTTGTTTGTTTACTTGTTTTTCAAGTACTCTGTGTGTGTGTGTGTGTGTGTGTGTGTGTGTGTGTGTGTGTGTGTGTGTGTGTGTGTGTGTGTGTGTGTGTGTGTGTGTGTGTGTGCGTGTGTGTGTGTGCGTGCGTGTGTGTGTGTGTGTGTGTGTGTGTGTGTGTGTGTGTGTGTGTGTGTGTGTTTGCGCGTGTGCGCATGCGCCGGAATAAAAAAAAAAAGAAAGGATATGTACAGCATAAGCGCATGTGAAGGTATCTCTACAGATATTTTGACGGCTATCAGCGTTCTTTTGAAGCTAGGAACAGACGGATAGAGACGTACAGAGTCAGGTGTCTTACTGCATTCAAAGTATATACATTCATGATCATACATTTAACTTTTTTGCACTCCGTCGCAAGATTATTACGTTGTAATAAAAAAAGAGTGAGAAATAGCACAAACAGGCAGAAAGTCTGATAAACATAAGGGAATAAAGCACTACACCAAGGTGAATCGGAAAAACCTATAAGCCGACTTTTTAAAGGGTGGACATTTAACCTTCTACTTAGGCCTGCATTTCCTCTTTTCTTAATACTCTGTCTCTCGCTTCACTGCATCTGCCTCAGCCCGCAAGTCTGAATGTTCAATCACGTATGGACAGGGAAGGCAGGGTGCGTTGGAAATCCCTACATTCAGAAAGAATATATCGGGACCGAAGCGGATGCGAGTCATGTGACCCAACGTACGTTCCTTACAAGGTGTTTGAAGCAACTCCGCCAAACAACATGGACAAACGAATCACAAGACAAAACACGACGCGTTTCGAGCTCTTGGGTGTTCTTCAGGCAAGATAACACAACCGGGACAATGAAAGGGAAGATGGAACAATAAATTATCTTGGCAAATCCGGTGCAAGATGGGCATTGAATCATGACACTCTCACCGAATTGTTGTATTTCTGGCAGGCCTCTGTATTGAACTCGCACAGCTGAGTCAGAGTGCGTGGTTTTCTCTGGAATACTTTCTCTCCAAACTCAAGAAAAAGACATCCATGGACGTCAGGTCTGGAGAACGAGGAGGCCAAGCAGTGTTAGCACACCGGCCAGTCCATCTCCTGGGGAACATAGCATCGAGGACACTGTGCGCAGGAATTGTATACTGAGGCGGTGCCCCATCCTGCTGGGAGAACATCTGATCAGAGATAGGCACACACACACACACACACACACACACACACACACACACACACACACACACACACACACACACACACACACACATGCACTCGCGCACAGCATACACTAACGCACACACACATGGGCCCATGCCCACACACCCATGTACACACACACACACACACACACACACACACACACACACACACACACACACACACACACACATTTAAAAGCAAACATTGAAATTTCGAAATCCAAACCGGCTCACGCTATTTCTTTCAGTTCAGAAATTGTTGAGGTTGCAAAAATTACCTCTCACTCTCAAATTAGCATATTTTTATAATTATGATAGTGTGGTTTATATTTAAATGTGTACTGTTCTGACATTATTTCTTACCTTTTCCTCCCCCCTGCCCTCCTCCGCCCTCCTCCCCCCCCCCCCCCCTCTTGTAAAGTCTAATATCACCAAGTGTGAACAGACTATAAAACAACAACAACAACAACAACAACACAACACACACACACACACACACACACACACACAGAGGTTTACTCTCACCACACACACATATACAATGATAATATGGCACAGCCAATGTTAGGTAGGTATTTAAGATAGGACCAGCGGATTGTGCTAATGCATAGGTCAGACATCTATTAAGTTGTAACCACGAGATCTTAAATTCTTAAAGTCTCTCATCATTGTTATTGATTCATTTGTCCAACAGCTTTAAACCATGTGCAATGTGGTCTCGAAACTTGGCGGATGTTGTGCAGCGTATAGGGACTAGTCCGCACGGAGTGACAGCTCCTTGATGAAACTGAAACTGACATTGTGGGCACAACACATTCTTGCACAACATGTGAAGGTAGTTGTCACCATTGACTGTGTTCTCAAAAATGACATGTGTTCTCAAAATGACATGCCCAAGAACTCTTGCGCACGACAGACCATTCACACAGTGACACAATATAAAGCATATTTTTACAAAATAGGATTATCAATCTACTTTTGCACCACCCTGTATAACTCACTCGGTCATCCAAACATTACGAACATACAAACCTAAGACCTTTTAGTTTATTGGTGCCGCAAGATATCTGAAACGACCCATCACATTTTCGTTTACATCTAATTGGACAGACTATTGGTGTTTCTACGTACTGGCTTTTCTTGACTGAAAGAAATGCAAGACCAGACGGTGTGACTGCACGTAATAGATTGATGATGTGAAGTCAAAATGCACTGCGCCTTAACGCCGCCCTTTGTGCTCTCTTATGGCGTGAATACTTATTGACGTGGTGCTCTCTCCTCCCTCTCCCTCCCTCTCTCTCTCTCTCTCTCTGTCTCTATGTCTCTCTGTCTCTGTTTCGGGGTACTGAACTGTGTTCAGAGACGACAGTTGCTTTGTTTTTTTGCTCCTAATTAATTCGTCAATTATACCGAATTAAGATGTTGTCTGTTCATGAGACTTTGCCAAGAGCTGTGTGAAGAACCATGCCTTCTTCTAATGTGGATTTTCGCCCAAGATGTGGCTGTTTTCACCCCCCGTATTTATCGCTTTCATGTTGAAGAGAGCCAGCAAGCGAGTCGCCATTCGGACTTTGAAAATCAAAACCATGGTGGGCGGTGTCACCGTAGGTTGCCTCCTCGTGTATTTGTTTCTGGGAGAGTTTTCTGCTGCAGTGTGGAGAGATGTTGAGCAAAACCCAGGACCACCTAAGAACGCTCAGCGACAGAGCACACTGACCAGTGCAGGACGCAGAGCTAGCGTGGACACTGACAGCTCCTCCGCCAGCACGTCCAGAACTTCGTCGTCTGCTGCGGAACCCTTCAACTTGGAACTGATGTCCTTGCTCCAGTCCATGAACTTCAAGTTCGACCAGATGACGGGCGACATCAGGGACATCCGTGACGGCCTCTCTATCCTACAGGAAGAGATGTGTTCCTTGAGGGAGGAGATCGCGGACTTACGGCGTGAGAACGACGACCTCCGTGGCAGCAATGAAGACTTGAAGAAGAAAGTGCAGGAACTGGAACGAAAGACTGATGACCTTGAGGGACGTTCCAAGAGGAATAACTTAATATTCTATGGACTCTATCGCAGGGAAAAGGAAACTCCATCAGACTGTGAAGGTGTGTTGAGAGACATGATTGTTGATAAGCTGAATTTGACCGGGGACTTCCAGTTTGACCGCGTGCATCGTCTGAATGCCAAACCGAACTCTCCTGTGATAGCACGGTGCACTTTTTTCAAAGACAAAGAGCAGATCCTGAAAGCCAAAAATAAGTGAAAGGTAGTCAAATTTTTATCGGTGAGGACTTTTCTTTGCGCGTCAGAGAGGTGAGAAGACAGCTGACTCCCCATTTGAAAAAGGCACGCAGCGAGGGAAAACGTGCAACAATGGTTTTTGACCACCTCCTAATAGACGGTAAGAAGTACGGACTTGGGGAAGGGCAAACTCTTAGAGAAATCGGATAGGGGTATGGCCAGCCCGAGCTGACACCGGTTAAATCACCCAGTTGTGAAAATTATAATCGTGCGACACGGATATACAGAAACACGGACAGTGACCTTGTTACTGCGAAGGGTGCACTGGGTGAACATGTAAAAGCCGGTTTTTTTTTTTGAGAGGTCAGGGGCTGGGGGGAAGCAAAACGTTTGGTTCTACTTGTAAACATGTTGCTTCTGTATATGATACTGGTTGTATGAATGAATATGATTTACCTTTGTGTATGATGAAAGATGATCTGTTTGACGGAAAAGAGAATGAACAAATATCTTTATCAAATACTAAGCATTGTTTGTTGATTAATGGTGTTGCTACGGAAAATTGTGATCAGGGGGCATCGAAAAAGTATTATTGTAATACTTCAGCGAATGACAATAGCTCAAATGCTAACAAGGGGGCGTCTCAAAATAAAGATACTGCTAGTCATGTACATCGTGATCGTTTCCCATTTTGACGAGGTATAGCCCCAAAGAGAGACTTTGATATTTTTACAGACGTTGACTGTTTTGGAAACCAACTTGGTAAAAACCTGTCTCTACAGAGAAAAGAAAAATGTACAACTCCAGAGACAAATGTCACAGAGTGCCTCTATTAATTTATGTACACACATAACAGAGGAGATGATGTATATTCAAATAACAAAACAGATACAAAACATATTTCCTTCTTACACTGGAATATCAATGGTCTTCTTTCCAAACTTACTTGTCGAGATTTCCTTTCGTTTTTGTTTAAATTTTGACTTTGTATGCTTGGTTGAGACATTCGTTGAACATGTGCAGTTTTGTGTTTTTCACTGGATACACAGTATTCAGCAAACCTGCTATTAAATTTAGTAAGTAAGCATGGCAGACATTCAGGGGGAATAATTTGTCTAATAAAAAATGAATTTTTGTTTGTCATTTATCCGTGAAATCAAAGTGAACTATTCCAATATAATTGTATTTTTAATCGATAAATGTTTATTTGGTGTTACAGAAGATGTTTTGTATGTATGTTCGTATGTGCCACCAGAAGGTTCACCTTACTATGTACACTTTGACATTGACAATGGTATTAGCCCACTGGAGAATGCATTTTTGATTGCATGCTTCAATATAAAGATGCTTATGTAATGATATCTGGTGATCTGAACAGTAGAACAGCGAGTGTTTCGCCAGATATACTAAATGACAGTGATTATTATGGTGTCGGTGGGTGGTAGTCATTCGGGGTCTTCTACCAGAAGATCAGCTGACAATGTGCTTAACAGTTATGGAAAACATTTGTTGAATATGTGTACTGCACTTGGTTTATACATCCTTAATGGTATATGCGATGCAAATTTTGATGGAAGTTATACCTATATATCTGATTCAGGAAATAGTGTCAACGATTATTTTTTACTATCTAAGGATTTTTTTTTTTTTTTCCCTTCGTTGTCTCTTCTTGTAAATTGATAGTTTCAGAAAGGTTGGAATCTGAATCATTTACCTGTTGAGCTACACTTCAATTTGTTGAGGAAAATGCTAGTTCTGAAAATACTGATGAAAGAGATGAGTTCATAGAAAAATATGTGTGGAACTGTGATCTGGAACAGTCATATGTAAGCGCACTTTATTCTGCGGAGGGGTTAGCATTGCTAGATCATGCTACTGATCTAATCAGTCATAACTACTGTACTGATGCCTTAAATGTGTTTAATGAGTATATAAAAAACCTCTGGAGGCTGTATGAAAAAGAAAATATACTTAAATACAACTGATAAAAAACAGCGATTGGTACGATAAGGAATGTAAAGATAGTAAATCAGTTGCAAGAACATTACTCAAAATATGTCGAAATTCCGAAGTACGAGAAGATAGTGATGCCTATTGTAGAGCAAGACGAGAATACAAAAACCTGTTAAAAAGAAAGGAAAAAGAACATAATGAGTCATTAACTGAAAAGCTAGTTGCCTCTGTGCACAATCAGAAAGAGTTCTGGGACAATGTTAAAAAAATCTCCAATAAAAGAAACCAACCGCATAATAACATAACAAACTAATGACTGGTTTAAACACTTCCAAAATTTGCTGGAAAGAGGAGACAATTGTTTAGCACAAAATGATGAAGAGATGTTTGATGATGAAAATGAACAGGATGAAGAACTGAATTCAATGAATCGACCTATATCAAAGGAAGAAGTTATATTAGCATTACGTAGATTAAAGAATAATAAGGCTGCTGGGCCAGATGGTATAGTTGGGGAAATGTTGAAAGTGTCTGGAAGTCGTGTCATTGAATTTCTTGTGAAATTATTTAATACACTATTTGACAAAGGTATATATCCAGAGACGTGGACAGAGTCTATTGTAATCCCTCTTTTCAAAAAAGGTGATATAAAACGACCCAGGTAATTACAGAGGTATCTCAATTTGTGACGCAAGTAGTAAAATCTACAGCACAGTTATTAACAGTAGACTCCAAGAGTATATTGAAGAACATAATCTTACAGGCGAATACCAGGCAGGGTTTAAAAGAGGATATTCTACAACTGATCATATGTTTACATTATTAGCTATGGTACAGAAACAGTTTTCCTTTAATCGTAAATTATATGTTGCTTTTGTTGACTTTGAAAAGGCCTTTGATTCCATTGAAAGAAATATATTATGGCCTGTTCTAGTAAAAAATGGAATTAAAGGCAAGCTATTTAGATGTCTTCATAGTATGTACACACAAACGTAAAGCTAGAATTCGGTGTGGAGCAAAAATGACAGACTATATCAACTGCACTCGTGGGGTAAAACAAGGTGATGTGACTAGCCCTGTGTTGTTTTCATTATTCATAAATGAGTTAGCCTTAGAAGTGATCAGAAAAGGGAGACATGGTGCTACATTTACCCATGATTATTCTGAATTATTTATTTTATTGTTAGCAGATGATATAGCGTTAATAGCTGAAACTGTTATTGGTCTACAGACACAACTTGATAGTTTGTATAAGGCTGCATCAACACTACATTTGAATGTGAACATGAAATAAACTAAATGTAGTTGTATTTAGAAAAGGCGGATACTTGGCAGCAAGAGAAAGATGGACTTACAATGGGGCCACACTATCAGTTGTGAATATATATAAGTATCTTGGAATTTATTTTTCCACAAGACTGAGTTTTTCAGTTGCATGCCAGGATTTGGTGAGCAGAGCAAAAAATGCATTGATGTGTATTCTAAAGAAACTGTATAGACTGAAGTGCAATTCTCTTAGTTTATTTTTGAAACTTTTTGACACACAAATTCAACCAATGGTTATGTACGGTGCTGAGTTATGGGGTCTAGATAATGCTGACTTATGGTTGACAAGAACACCAAATGATTATATATGGGGAAACTGAGTTAATCGATATCCAATTCTGATATATCAACTACAGTAGTTAGAAAATTTTTAGGGGTTGAAATAAGAACACCAAAATGATTTTTGGCTAAAATCTTAAACAAATCGATATCCATATATATCAACTCAGTAGTTAGATGTGTTCGATTTTGGCTAAAACTTACAATGGATGAGTCAAGACTACCACGCAAAGCCTATAGGATGCTGCTAGATTTAGATTCACGCGACAAAAAAGAAACTGGGCTTCAAACATCCGCTGCTGTAAACTGTTTACGTTTGGATATGGTTTTGTTTGGACAAATCAGGTGTAGAAGAAATAATGCTTTTCTGTATGATTTTAAGGAAAGATTAATTTCATGTAGATGGCAGGAATGGGATTATCATATTAAGAATAGCGATAGATTTAGTGTATACAGAACATTTTGTACAGTACCTGATGTGAAAATTCATTTGTTGCTAAGTTTAGATAGACATCTGAAAGTTGTAATGACTAAGTTCAGACTCGGGGTAACAGATATTGCTCAGCATTACTACCAATATCGATCTCATAATGAGAATGATTTAATATGCCCACTGTGTAAAAACAGTAAAGAGGATGAGGTTCATTTTGTCTTATGTTGTCCAGCACTAAATAACTTAAGACAACAATACATTCCTGCAAAAATTTTATAGATTTCCAAACCTGTTTCGACTAAGTTTACTTTTGGCATGCAAACGTGAAAGAACAGTTAGAAATCTATCAATTTACCTGTACAAAGCATTTCAGTTGCGTGAAATTGCCATTTCGTAAAATATTGTTCTGACTGTATAATGTGTATAGAAAAGTTTGTGTGAAATGAGTGTTCAATTACTCCCCTTCATTAGGGGCAATGGCCTAAATATGAATTAAACATCTGAATCTGAATCTGAATCTGTCTCTGTTTCTCTCTGTCCCTTAGTCTGTCCATCTGTCTGTCTTCCTGTCTGTATGCCTCTCTCTCTCTCTCTCTCTCTCTCTTGCTCTCTCTCTCTCTCTCTCTCTCTCTCTCTTATTCACCCCTATCATTCTTCACTTTTTCCTTTGCTTTCTCTCTTTCCTTCCCTTACCCCCCACCCCCCCCCCCCCCCACCCCCCCACCCCCGCACCCCCCAATCTCCCTCTTTCTTTTTTTTTTATTTTTTTTTTCACGTTCTTTCTCTCCTCTAGCTGTCTGGCGGAACTCCTGGCTGACAGGCAAAGGGCGGCAGCTGTGGCTGCCAGTTGTCTGCCCTGAAGACCTGGCATTCCTCCTGGGAGCTGCACGTGACACTCGCCACAGTACAGGAGAGGAGCGCTCGCTGCTTTGCCTGCTACAGCGATGCCTCGTCCATAGTGACAGCTGACAGTTCACAGCCTTGTCTATAGTGATAGCTGACAATTCACTGCTATGTCTACAGTACCACCTAACATCTCACTGTGTTGTCTGCAGTCAAAGCTGACACTTCGATGTGGACTCGGAAGTCAAAGTAATAATTCACTGTGTTGTCTATAGTCAAATCTGACAGTTTACTGTGTTGTCTATAGTCAAAGCTGACACGTTACTGTGTTTGTCTATAGTCCGAGCTGACAGTATGCTGTGTTGGCTAAAGTCAAAGCTGACAGTTCTCAGTGTGGTCTATAGTCAAAGCTAACAGTTCACTGTGTTGTCTATAGTCAAAGCTGACAGTTCACTATGTTGTCTATAGTCAAAGCTGATAGTTCTCAGTGTGGTCTATAGTCAAAGTGGAGAGTTCACTGTGTTGTCTGCAGTCAAAGCTGACAGTTCACTGCGTTGTCTAAACTCAAAGTTTGAGGTTCAAAACAGAGTGACTGAGGGCGGAAAATGAAGCAAAATTTCCTATATCCTAAATGTTATTTGTTTTCGCCTGAACAAGACCCAAGAGGTCGAAATGCATTGTGTCTTGTCCTGTGCTATGTTTGTCTGTTTCAAAGTTGACAGTTCACTGTATTGTTTAAAAGTCAAAGCTGACTGTTCACTGAGTTGTTTAAAGTCAAACATGACAGTTCACTGTGTTGTCTAAAGAATTACGTATGGCCTTTACATTTACGCAGTGAATTACTCCATAGCAGCTAATTGTAACCGTGTTGTTAACAGACATCAGTTTCCTTGGTAGGAGTTTTGTGGTTTAAATGCTTTTGTCAAAGTTCTTGCCAAGATCTGACAAATAAGGTGATGCTAGCATTTTCGACTTACAGTTCTTATCCAATGCAGCCACATTACTAGTTTATTTATTCCAACGCCTCTTAGGGTCGTAGGTCCAGCAATCGTCTGTTGTTGTAAGTAGTCTCCCTTCCCACTGCAGATGAAATTTCCTTGCATCTAAAATGTAGATCATCTTGAGTCCTCCTTAGCAAATATCCACTTTCATTATTTTCCTTTTCTTTTCAAACGCTTTTTGTATTTGAATTTCAACTTTGCCATATAAATCTACATGATGCTCTGCTTATTGTGGTCAAAACCTGCCTAGGTGGACCAATCGACTGCACGACAAATACAAACTGGCTCAGCATAGCAGGTTTTATTCTCAGTATTTTCTCATAAATTCCCCTCTTGCTCCATGTGTTAATGCAAGGATTCATTGTTTCAGTTCTTTTGAGCAGTTTTTCTCCAATGTTTATTGCAGCTTAATTGTTTTCAAAATATATAAATATATACATATCTTCTTTTTCCATTAACGTAAATGGTAGATGTTTTTCTTCTTCATGTCTGCAATCCTAGCTTCATAGCCATTTTTTTTCGTCTGAAATTCAGACGGGCGAAAACAGAATTCATTTATGATGTCACGCGCTTTTATCGTGACATCCCTGCTGTTTAAAAACAATTTTGTGTTGTTTGCCAATGGCGGTGTTGTCAGCTTTACCAACTCATTATCAGAAGTTGAAAGTGGAATTCACGATTTCTTACTGCTTTGAACATTTAATTCAAGTAATTCAAAAGCTAAAAGAAATGCCAGAAATGAAAATGGGCAGAGGATTGTAGACCTCTTCAGGGAGAAAAAAATCTTGGGAAGATAATGCCTGTCTTTTCATTGCAAAACAGGGTTACCTTGTCTCAGTTTAAGGGTCAAACAAACAGACCTAATGAGTCAGATAATTTGATGGGAAGCGGACGTCAGGATAGCGATCAGGATATCGCCTATCAGCATTACAGACGCACCGCTTCTCACTTTTATAATGTCATTTTTCCTCTATGACTGAGCTGTTTAAGCTGGACAAAACTGTTTTTTGAATGACCGTGACCTTGAATTACCATGACCCATGAATGACCATGAACCTGAATGACCATGACCCCTGAATGACTGTGACTTTGAATGACGGTGACACCTGAATGACCATGAGCCCGAATGACCATGACCCTAAATGACCGTGACCCTGAATGACCGTGACTATGACCCTGAATGAACCCCTAAGTCACAACTCTCAAGTTCCAACATATGGAACAGCCTGCCCCAAACTCCTCTGATGTCCTTTGCTTCCCTCCATGATTTTTCAAAACCAAAAACAAGTGTCCCCCACATGCCCCAACCGTGCAGTGGAAGACCAAGGTGACGTTTCCTCTATCCATCCCTCCTTTTAAACAATATTTTTTTTAAATGTTGTTAAAATTACGAAGCAGTTCAACGCACAAGGCGACACTGTCTGTTTCACACGAGAGACAGGCACGCACAGGATACATGTGCTTGGTCAGTTTCCTCGTGTACAGACAGACGCAGGCCATACGGTTTCTACCCTCCCAAACCCCACCCCAAAATCCACCATGCCATCTTAACTCACATTCTCCTACAAACGCGTGTGCATCCATCTCTCTCTCTCTCTCTCTCTCTCTCTCTCTCTCTCTCTCTCTCTCTCTCTCTCTCTCTCTCTCCTCTCTCTCTCTCTCTCTCTCTCTCTCTCTTGAAAGGTGTGCAAAAAAGCAAAAAAGAAACAACAGATCAAAAACAAAGAACCACACACACACACACACACACACACACACACACACACACACACACACACATGTAGACATACTTGTTAACACACACACACACACACACACACACACACACACACACACACACACACACACACACAGAGACAAAGCGCGCACAACACACACACACACACACACACACACACACACACACACACACACACACACACACACACACAACACACACACACACACACACACACACACACACACACACACACATCGAACGCGAGTTCGATAAGGAAACTTCCACGGGCTGTAAAAACATCAGTGTTGTTGTGATTCCAGTGAACATAAAATGTTTTGACTGCAAGGAAGCGAAAACGAACCATTTGAAAGCACGCTGAGGAGGTACTTCTCTATAGATAGATTGCCGAGATTTCTGTGACATTTCCTTGTTTCCCTCGCCCTACTCCCTCGTCATTTCACCTATCACCTATCTCGTCGTGGTCTTGAAGACCACTGGACTCCACAGAAGACTTCACAACCAGCTTCCTCCATCCATTCCTGACAGTTCTCAGACCACTCTCAGGCAGTTTCTAAGTGTGAGGCCAGTCCATTCACCTATGTTGTCCTCCCATCTGTTTCTCTGTCCTCTCCATCTGCCTCCTCGCACAGTTCCTTGTAGAATAGTTTGGCAAATCCTGTACATCTTGATGCATGACCATACCATTCATTTCCCTCCTTTCACCTTGGACAGCAGGTCTCCGTATGGTCTAGAGGCTCATCTTACTCTGGTCTGGACCTCCAAGTTGGTAATGTGATCTTTGTGTATGATGTGAAGGATTCCAAAGATCCTTGGAAGGTCTCTCTCTCCTAAATCTCCTCGATGTGGTCGCAGTCCTTGGGAGGTGTCGACTTGTCTGTGAATGGTGGTTGGTTTAAATCGGGTGCAGTCGGTAGTCTTTCTGGCTGAGTCAAATGAGGGGCTTGTACCATGTCACCCCCTGTGCGATTTACACTAGTCCTGTCACGAACGGAAATTGATCCAGCCCAGTCATCGCCAACACTGTTACCGGTCCTGTTATGGATGGGATTCTTTCTTAGGCAGCCACTGTTCTTCCTTATGGACCACAGGAGTCTTCTTACACAGAGGCTCACCTGCCTTGTGGCCATCTTTGTAGCACTGGCAACAAACTGACAGGTCCACCACAGCCTGAAGATTGGTGCCCCTTACCTGCGGCACTGCGAGTCTGTTTCTCTCTTGGCAGACCTCTGCTCTTTAGGATGCAGACAGTGTCTGAATGGCTTTAATAAAGACAGCCTGTAGATGGCCTTAATTCTAGGAGTTTTGAGAGGGGCACGGGTGGGATATCAATACACAGGAATCGTCTATCTATATTCCACTTCGTTAATTTTCCGCTTTACGCTCCTGTCTCTCAGTGCAGCGAGTTTTGGCCGCATGTTATTTTTCGTTTTTAGTTTTTGGACAACACGCAAAAGAATCGCCATCGGAGAAGGAGAAAGGGCCGTTACTTATGGCGAGTTTTGTGGCTGACATCTTCCCCCGCTCCTCCCCATCAGGAAAAATGCCGAAATATGTTTTTGTTTTTTGTTTTAGTTATACATTTCACTTCCACATGTACCCCCCCTTTAACAGCGAATACCTGTGTCATGAGAGAGAGAGAGAGAGAGAGAGAGAGAGAGAGAGAGAGAGAGAGAGAGAGAGAGAGAGAGAGTGTGTGTGTGTGCATGCGCGCGCGCGCGCGCGCGAGCGTGCGTGCGTGCGTGCGTGCGTATGTGCGTGTGTGTGTGTGTGTGTGTGTGTGTGTGTGTGTGTGTGTGTGTGTGTAGTAAATAGTAGTAGTAGTAATAGTAGTAGTAGTAGTAGTAGTAGTAGTAGTAGTAGTAGTAGTAGTAGTAGTATAGTAGTAGTAGTACTTCAGTTCTACGTCTTTTCGTATATGTGACATTAGAGAGAGAGAGAGAGAGAGAGACGAGAGAGAGAGAGAGAGAGAGAGAGAGAGAGAGAGAGAGAGAGAGAGAGAGAGAGAGAGAGAGCATAAATGTCTGTGACTATGTAAGTGTATACATAACGGGGTTATCTAAGTGTATGTAAATATCCCTCTAAACATCCCTACAACATACCTGCAGATAATCTTACAGTAAATGCTTAACTGGACTACAAATCAAAGAAAATACAACATTCAATATTGAAGGCAAACTTTAAAGTTGAAAAGACATCACACACAGACATGCCTGATAATGGCGATGAGACGGACCGTTTTTGTTTGTTTTGTTTTTTGTTTTGTTTTTTGTTTGTTTGTTTTTTTTTTGTTTTTTTTGTTTGTTTTTTTTTTTTTTTTCTGGTGACAAATTTTTACTACCGCGTTGGCCGGAACATGTTCACCAGAAATCAATCAGGTTTCGAAATACCGGTATCTGACCAGGAGTTATATGTTAGTGAGCTTTCTCCCCATTGGAGATGGTCTCCCGCTTTGGAGACTATAAGCTTGCCGAAGGTTCATTTTGAGAAGCATTTATTTATTCCCCATTCACCCACTCAAGCACATACTGTCAGTTAGGCAGAATCATCTACCACTGCAGATATGAAGGCTTATCACCCCCCCTATTTCTATAATCTGAGACATAAGAGCAAGCTTTGTTTATAATTCAATATTTCTTGTGGTCATTGCAACAACTGGCTGCTCTGTGGGTTGCTGGAATGGTGCTCGGTACTTATCCCTGGAATTGATTGTTTCATTGTAATTTAGTCCCTTGCGGGTTCATTCCAAGAACTGGCCCTCAGCACTT
>JADBJO010008137.1:32500-37500 GCA_016801955.1 Conus betulinus | reverse complement strand
CAGCACTAAATACCATCGTGGGAGTTTTTGCAACAGATAAAGATAAACCATTCTCTGTCAAAAAAACCCCACTTATCTTATCTAATTCAGACTGATAACAGGTCTGAATTTGTTTCAGTTTTCTGTTTGAAATATACTTCTATTTTGTATCCAACCAAATACAAATGTCATCAGCATATTGAACAATCTTAACATTCTTTGATATCTTCTTAGAAAGATCTGATATCATAATACTGAAAAGATATGCAGCAATGATGGATCCTTGAGGAACTCCCATATGTAAATCTCTCCGGGAAGACTATGCATTTTCAACTCTTGTTTCAATAGTTCTACAGGAAAGAAAATCTTTTACAAACGAAAACATTCTCCCCACAAATACCTTCAGTTTAAATAACAATTGTGCGTGTCACACTTGATCGTAGGCTCGTTAAATGTCAAAAAATGTTGCCAGCACATTTTGTCTACGAGCAAATTGGCGTTTTATATTGGTAAATAACTTCACCAAGTGATCCATTGTAGATTTTCCCCACATAAAACCAGCTTGATGGACTGGAATAACATTGTTTGTTTTATCACAATAGTGAATTAGGCGAGCAGTTACTATCTTCTCCATTAAATTACATGTGTGTGAAGTAAGAGAGACTGGCCTATAACTGTTGACATCTCTACAGGGTTTGCCATTTTTCAGTATGGGACTATAATTGAATGTTTCACACGGCTAGTAATTTACCTTTACTCCAGCATGTTTCCATTATTTTATGAAGATACTGCACCCAATTATCTAGTAAATGTTTCAGCATTTCATTGGATATTTTATCACGGTCAACAGCTGTTCTTTTATTACTCAATGCTGAGATTCCTTCTTTTAGTTCCAAAAACGTAATAGGAGAGTTGAAGTATAAGTTATCGTTAGATTATGGATCTTTAATTTCTAGTTTAGCTTCCTGGTCCTGTCTGCATGTTTTACATTTTCTTGAAAGACCTTCTAGTCTGCTGTTTACTGAAAAGATATCAGCAAACTTTTCCGCTTTTTGATAAGCTGTTGGAAATTTATTATCTTCAAATGGTACTTTGCACTTAGGAATGAAAAACCCCGTGCTTCATATATCGAATTTTCTTCCATATTTTACTCCTATCTGAAGGAGAACTTACCACTTCCTCACAAAAAGCTTGACCAATGTTCACACTTTGCTTTGGCTATTATTTTGTCATATGATGATTTCTCTGAGTTTAGTTGGAGATCTACTGCACAGATAGATTTTTACTTAGAAATCTTTTCTTGTTTTGCTCTTTCACACCCGTCTGTCCACCACAAGTTCCCTGCATATTTAGATGTAGAAACACACGAACATCTGGGAATAGAAGAATCAGCCGCGTGAAGTACAGATCTTGTGAAATGATCATACATAAGATCCACGTGTTCATTTTGAGGAATATCAGCAGAAGAAGATATAAAAATTGCTGTAATTTTATCCCAGTCCGCTCGATTGTAATTAGATTTCCTGATGTTATCTTGTATTGAAATACAACAGGACCCAACTTTTCGTTTCTCTCATATGTATAGGGAAATGATCACTACCTAGTGTATCAGGAAAAGTTTCCCACTATCAGTCTCGGAGCTAATTCAGGAGAAATTAAGGAGATGTCAATGGCTGATTGTTTTATGACATTCTATATCTGATATTCTTGTTGATTTATGCCACCATTATTCAGTAAGTACAAATTTGAATCCACAAACATTTTCGACCAAATCGTGGGTTTGTGGTTCTTTTACAACCATAGTCCGTTTCCCAGAGAGCTGATGCGCTTTAAAAATCACCTCCTATGAGCCAATTTTCCTTAGGTAGGGGGATGTTTCGCAACCATTCTGTATTATGATTATCTGGACCTTTTGGCAGAATAGACCGGAGACAATATTAACAACAAACATTGCTGTTGAATTTAACCATGGCAGCGGAAGAGTTTTAAATGAGGAATGTTCAAAGGCACTGGAGAATTTAATCGGATGGTGTAAAGTAGGTAGTAAAATTAAATAAAAAAAAACAAGGTAAAAGTAAAAAAAATAAAAAAATATTGAAAAGGGTAAAAGTAAAAAATAGTATAAAAAAAATAAAAAAAAAAAAAAACAACAAAAAATAAACGGGTGGAGGCGTAAAAAAAAAAAAGAAAAAATACAAATAAAAAAAATTAATAAAACAACAAAACAAAAATCAAAAATAATAGACTTCCAAAATCAAAAATAATCAACTTCAAAAAATAATCACAAAAAACATACAAAATCAAAAAATTTATCATTCAAAAAACAAATAAAAAAAAAAAATACAATCAAACAAACACTACAATCAATAAACAAAATAAATATATGCAACAAATAAAAAATCCATAAAACATAACAACCAAACAAACACATCTTCAAAACAATCATAAAAATATAAACAAAAAAAAAAATAAAGTACAATCAAATATAATCAAAACAATATATACAAATATATCAAAGCACAAAAAATATAATAACCAAAAAAACACAAAAACAAAAAATAATACTTCAATATATAACCAATATCAAAAGTTCATTAAGTAAAATCAACAAAAAAAAATAAAATACATGGGGTAATAAATATAAAAAAATAATATTTTTTTTTTTTTTTATATTTAAATTAAAAAAATCCATAAGAAAAATTTACTAAAACTATAAAAAAAAAAAAATAAAAAATTAATTGTAAAGAAGGGGGGGGTAAACAAAAATATAAAAAAAAAAAAATAAAAATTAATACAAAAAAAAAACAAAAAAAATAATAAAATAATTAAGGGGGGTAATAAAAAAAAAAAAAAAAAGTGTGGGTAATACAAAAAGGGTAGGCGTGAAAAAAAAAAACAAAAAAAATCAAAAAAACTATGGGTATGGGGGGTATTAAAAAACAATAAAAAAAAAAAAAAAAAAAAATAAAAAAATATTAGGTAAAAATAAAAAAAATAAAAAAGTAAAAAAAAAAAATAAAAAAAAAAAAAAAATGGTGGGGTAAAAAAACAAAAAAATAAATAATAATAAAAAATAATAATAAAAAAAAACAAAATAAACAATAAAAAAATAAAAAAATAATAAAAAATAAAAAAAAAACATCACACCCCAATATTTCGATGATATATATTTCCGCGGTGGTGATATCACCAGACTGATCTTGATTGTATACAGGTGGTAATGAAAATTGGAAATGTGTGTAATTTATTTTGACTTACGTTTAAAGATTTGTAGTACTAAGACTTTTTACACTGATTTGATGACAAATGTTTTGATCGGTTTCATCAATATTTCTGATAATGCAACGACAGTCCATTGGGAAGATGTCAATATTTGAAAACTCTTCCATATAAATTATTGCACATTTTACTGGGGAAAAAAAGGAGCTAGTAGAAATAATGATAACAGGGATTAGTATCTGTGTGAAGTTGAAGTCCACGTACGGGGGGGGGTTTGTGGGGGGGTGTGAGGGGTGTGGGGGGGTGGGTGGGGGGGTGGGGTAAGGTGGGTGGTGGTGGGTGGGGGGGGTGGTTGGCGTGTTTGGTGCTGGGAGGGGGGTGCGTTGGGGGTGGGGGGAGGGTGGGACGTGGGAGGGTGGGGGGGGGGGGTGGGGGGGGGGGTGGGTGGGGGGTGGGGGGGGGGGGGGAGGGGGTGTGACCATCAAACATGGGGGCTGTGGGGGTGGGGTGTTAGCCAGACGTGAAGACTGCGAATCTGCGCTAGCCGGAAAAAGTGAAGTCATACATCAGAGTGGCAGAAATGTGAAGAGGTCACCTCACGGCTAAACAGGAGGGAATCATCTCCTCAGGACCGGTATGAGGAGATTGAAGTCAACGCAGGAGCAGCAGTAGGTGGAGACGTCACCTCAGGGCCAGAAGGAGAAGAAGTTGACGCCTTAGGGCCAACAACAGGAGGAGGAGTCACCTCCGGGCCAACAAGAGGTGTCTCCTGAGGGCTAGCAGAAGGAGGTGATTCCTCAGGGCCAGCAGAAGGAGGGGGAGTCTCCTCATGGCCAGCAGGACGAGGGAGAGTTTCCTCAGGGTCAGCAGGAGAGGGGGAGTCTCCTCAAGGCCAGCAGGACGTGGGAGAGTTTTCCTCAGGTCAGCAGGAGAAGGGGGAGTCTCCTCAAGGTCAGCAGGAGGAGGGAGAGTTTCCTCAAGGTCAGCAGGAGGAGGAGGTGTCTCCTCAGGACCAGCAGGAGGAGGAAGTGTCTCCTCAGGGCCAGTAGGAAATGGAAGAGAGACTCATCAGCACCAGCAGGAGGAGGGGAGTCTCTCCAAGACCTGTAGGAGGAGGGAGATCTCCTCGGAGCCAGCAGGAGGAGTAGGAGCCTCCTCAGGGCCAGCAAGAGGATGGGTCGTCCTCTTAGAAAACAGCAGAAAGAAGAGACGTCACCTTATGGTTGGCTAAAGGTGGAGACGTCTCCTCAACAATAGCAAGCGGTGTAGTTGTCTCTTCAGGGGTATCAGGAGGTGTAGTCATCTCCTCAGAGGCAGTAGAGGGTGTAGACATCTCCTCAGGGACAGCAGGAGTTGAGCAGGATGAAGAGAAAGAGGACATGAATGTTTCCAACTGTTTCAGGCAGCCGAGTTTTTTCACGCTGGGATAGGAAAGATGACGCATGAGAGAGAGAGGTTGAATAGATCGAGATCAATCATTTTTGAAAAAAAATATTTGAAGGGTCTTCTGTTGTCGAAGAACGGAAAGTAGCAGGGAAGACAACAGTTGACAGAAAAGAGCGAATGAAATGAAGGGGGGGGGGGGGGAGTACGGCCAAACTTGACAGCATCAGCATACAAATTCTTCGCACTAGAGCAGGATGAGTTGACTGATGGTTCATATCTGATCTTGGTGTTGTTTGCTGACTCACGCTTAGCATCCGCCTTCTTTACTGCTGCCATGGCGTCACAAAAGGGCATGCATTGTTTGGATCTGAGGGTGGCTGCGGCCTTGACCACACTCTTTGCTGGGCAGTGTCTGT
>JADBJO010008137.1:0-30000 GCA_016801955.1 Conus betulinus | reverse complement strand
GCGCGCGCGCGCGAGCACAGATGCATACACTTAAAACGCCTGCGCACTTACAAATGCACACACACACACACACACACACACACACACACAACACACACACACACACACACACACACACACACACACACACTGTTATCGTAGGAACGAGGTGGAATTAACAAATACAAATACCTTTTTGTTTAATTTTTTTATCACGACCATATAATCCATGGAGCTGTAGTATATATATATATATATATATATATATATATATATATATATATATATATATATATATATATATAGAGAGAGAGAGAGAGAGAGAGAGAGAGAGAGAGAGAGAGAGAGAGAGAGAGAGAGAGATTTTCTAAACACATTTTCCATAAACTTAAACGGTGGTGCACCACATGTTTACACATATATGACAATGAATAACAATATAACATACATATACGCTACTAAAGGGTCATACGAATTTAGGATATGATCTCGGCGGAGCTTACAAATACCTTTTCGTTTGAATATATTTGAATTTTCTTTTCTGTTTGTTGTAGTAATTGTATTCTTTTAGGCTCAAAATAAACAAATCTTAAATAAATGTCAGCGAACCGCCCAGAGAAACGTGGACAAACGAGTCACAAGACAACACACAACGCGTTTCGACCTCTTAGGTCTTCTTCAGGTGAAACAAAGACGAACAAAATAACGAAAATGCACTTAGCTTTGATCGCTTCAGATTGACTCGTTGTCCACGTTTCTCTGGGCGGTTCGCTGACATTTATTTAAGATTGTTTAGATTTCCGCCTGCAGTCGTTTCACTTTGCAACTAGATCAAAATAAAACAAGTTGAATCTCGTTGTTGTTTTTCGATTTTTCACAAACTTCATTGAAGGGTTGTTTGTATTGGTTATGTTTCCTTCCTTCCTTCTCGTCATCAAGATTTATTCGCCCGCCTTTCATCACATTCGTACTCGCATCACACAACTTTACGTCAACTGTCATTATTCAAGATGAAGCAAAAGCCAAGGGCAAGATTTTTTTTTTTAGATGAAAATCGCCTAAGGGGTAAAAAAAAATTGAGATATATGTGAACACTGTCACAAAAAAAGAAAAAAAAAAAAACAACAACAAAAAATTCGGTTCGAAATGAGAGCAATGTTAATTTATCATTCAGAAAGTCATCAACAGGCTTATCACTATCTAATGCAGTTAGCATACTTGTCACTGATAAAAGCAGATATTTAATTTCGCTCCTGATAGCTAATGATTTCAAAATGGACAATGATTTGACATCGACCATTGCTAATGCCAGACACTCATTGATTCACTTTCCTGGTTCTGATATGACATCCAAAAATACTCCAACACTGGGTGTTCTGCAAACTGACCCACAGAATGAATCGATTCCAGAAGGCTGCACCGAAATCAGATTTAACGAAATGGAATATTACCGTGGAACAATCCTGCTAACATTGTGAGCAGAGACGTGGTGATACTGACAGTAAGAGTCAGAATCAACGTCCTGCAAATCTTGTTTCTGATTGGTGGGCCCGCGAACGTCATCAACATGGCGGTGTTTTACCAACAAAGCCTCCGAGATCGTGTCAACCTGTTGCTGTTCTCGCGCTGGCTGTGGCAGATGAGCTCTACTTGCTCTACAACATGGTGTCCTTCTTCCAGGAGTTTTATTTTCAGTTTCTTGGAGTTAAGATCGTTAGTCCCGTCTGGATATTTCTCCTTAACCACCACGTCACTGGTCTCCAAGGTTTTATATTTGTTTCGTTTGCTCTGTCAGCCATGATAGCCTGTGAGAGATGTTACTGTGTCTTCAGGCCGTTACAGTACCGGACTCTGATTCGCACCAGGACGTTGGCTGTCATCATCGTTGCTGTGTATGTTATCGTCCTAGGCCTCCGTTTTTTAGTGGTATCCAGATACTATATTTCATGCTTTTATGACCCTGGAATCCGTACAATGGCAATGTTATACCGTCAGAGTCCCTTTTACTCAAGCAACAAAGACCTTATAGACTATGTGGACAACATCATGTTTGGAGCTGGGTTTCAGAGTGCAATGCTGATTGTGGTGGTAATGGCAACAGTCATGACTGTATCAAAACTTCGGCAGGTGGTAGCATGGCGTACGGAAACAGCATCTTCAATGTCTGCCAGAGAAGTGGCGCTGACTAAAATGCTGATTGGTACTTCAGTCCTGCTCATCGTGTGCGTGTCTCCTTCTGGTCTGCTGCGTATCGCCTGTCTCTTTGTGCCAGAAATGAGCGTTGGTGGACAGAGCGAGAATTTTTATTTGGCATGTGTACGGATAGCGCAAATGTTTGGTCTCGTGAATTCCAGCTTTAACATCTTTATCTATTACGTTATGGGATCTCGGTATAGAGAAACTTTCTGGTCGCTGTTTAAGAAGAAAGCAAAGCAAAAGAAAAATGATAAGCAGAACAATTAGGAGGGTAACATTTGATAACTGCCATTACATCCACAGGCAAGAATGTGACATCACATATAAAAACTTAAAGCGAAGAAAACGTTGAAAAGCAGTTCATGTATGGAACATTCGGTCGTTCAAGCCATCAGCTCCCACTGGAGCAAAGTGTCACACTGTCACTTTTGCACGCACTTATTCATGACAGCATTCACTCCATACTCACACGCAATCCCTCCAATCAACCAAAAGGCGCACTACCGAATGTTTTTTTCTTCTCCCCCTCTCCTTCGGGGAAAGCACTTTACTAGTCTTTCCCTTGAAGACAGTTACATTCGTCCATGAATATTCATACACGAGATAACAAATCTGCCATGACATTTTGTGTTCCAGGCACTGGTTCAATAGTAAATTTGAATTCCTGTAGTGCAAAAGACCACCTTAATAATCTGTTATTTTTGGTCTTTGACGATTGCAGGAACGTCAATGGCCTGTGGTCGGTCTGTAACCGAAATGTTATTCCAGGCAAGAAGCTGGCGAACTTTTCACATGCCCACACAATAGTCAGGCACTCTCTCTCAATAGTGGAGTATTTCTCCTGTGTCTTTGAGAACGTTTTACTGGCGTATTGTACGGGATGTAACAAAGCATTTTTTCCTGCAAAAGTACCGCTCCCATTCCTTTGGAACTGGCATCGGGTTCTCAAAATAAAGTCTTCTGAGAGGGAGGGAAACAAAAGAACAGGAAATGAGTTGAGGGTGTTATGGACACACTCTAAAGCCTTCTGGCACTCATCAGACCACACAGTACTTTTGTTCTTCGTCCCTTTCGTCAATTCAGTCAAGGGGCCGTCAGGGACGCAAAGTGGGGTACATATCGTCTATAGTAAGACAATAATCCGATGAGTGACCTGATCTGTTTCTTTGTAGTGGGTTTGTGTAAGAATAAAATCTTTTCCACTTTCCTTTCCTTCTAGCATCATTTTCCCCACTGAAATAGTGTGATCCAAAAACTCAGTTTGAAAACCGGCACGAATTTTGGGTGGTCTCGCAGTAAGACCAAAACTTTGGAGTCTGGTAAAAGAAAACAGCTCGTAAATTAAAAAGGAGGTCACTCCATGACTTTGCAGCCAACAAATGTCGTCAAAAAAACTGACTGACTGCACCACATTCATGGAGTTTCAGGGCTGGCATCATTCTGGCAAAAGAAGAAGCTGGGGCATTTTGCAAGCCGAATGGCATTCTCGTCCATTGGAAAAGACCAAAAGGTTTTTGAAATGCTGCCTTTTCCTTGTCAGCTTCGGCCATTGGGATCTGCCAGTATCCTTTAGTTAAGCCTACTTTCACAAAATAATTTCCTTCTGAGAGCTGACACAGAAGTTCTTCAATGTGTGGGATGGGCTCCGCATCAAGCACAGTGATCTTGTTTAATTTCCTGTACTCGACGCAGAACCGCACCGAGCCATCAGGTTTGTCCACCAATACAACTGGTGAGCTGTACGGAGATGTAGAAGGTTCTATGACCTTTAAATCCAGCATTACTTTGATTTCTCTCTCAACAACCTCTTTTTTTTTTTTTTTTTTTTTTTTTTGCAAACGGGAGGGGGTATGGTCTGGTTCGCACTGGTATTGCAATAGTTAACTGAATACTATGGGGTTTCAATTCCTGTCACTGTACCTGGGGTATCTGTCAACACATCCTGAAAGTCTTTCAAAATTTCTTTGAGCTGTTCTGTCTGACTCGTAGATAAATCATTTGACGGAACCACATCGTCATAGGTTTCACCTTTGATAGACAGAGTAAGAAGGGGTACAACATCATCTGCACCGGTAGATGTTAACAATCCTACATTTGCTGCTTTTCACAAGCTTTGGTCTGTCCCTGTACGTTACATTGGGTACAAAATCATCATTGATATATCTGTCATGTTGACTTCAGTTTTGACATAGGACATATCCATTCAACTGGCTGGTTGATGGCAACATTTGTACGCTTAACATACTTCTTCAACATGTTCACGTGGAATACTTTCTCAGTGTTTGCCATTTTGATCTTATAATTAACTGCAGAAAGTTTTTCGACCCACCTGAAAAGGACCCTTCACATAACACGAAGTTTGTTGTGTTCATCAGTAAGTAGTACAAGGACTTTATCCCCTACACTGAAGGAACGTGTCTTTCCTTTTCTATCTGCAAAGACCTTGTACACATCTGCTTTTCTATCAGCTGACTGTTGAGCAAGCTCACAAGCATCCTTTAAACGATAATGCAGTTCATAAACGTATTGGTAGACAGTTTTACTGTCATGTATGTCCGTCTTATTTGTCCATTGTATCATCAGTAGATCCAAAGGACCCCTTGGTGAGTGTCGGAAAAGAAGCTGGAATGGTGAGAATCCCAGTGTTTCATTCGGCATTTCCCTGTATGCGAAAAGCAAAGCCGGTATGAAACGATCCCACTCCTGGGGTTCCTGCCTTGCAACCTTTCTCAGCTTGGACTTTAAAGTTTCCATTGAATCGTTCAACCATGCCCTTCGATTGGGGATGATATGGCGTGGTTGAAATGGAAGAGATTGACAACAGCCTGTAAATGTTTCTCGTGTGGTCGGAAATGAATTGCGTTCCACAATCCAACAAAATTTCGTCTGGAAGACCCACTCTGGAAAAAAAAAAAAATGCAAGTAGGGCTTCCGCGACAGACGCTGTGTCAATTTTCTTCAGTGGAATCGCTTCCGGATACCTTGTCGCTGTATCCACCAAAGTTAAGATATAGCGATATCCAAAAGAAGATGGTGGGAAAGTCCCAACAAGATCAATAGCCACCTTCCGAAATGGGACAGAAATGAGAGGCATTTTGTGCAAAGGTGCACATGGGACGTGACCTTTCTGAGATGTCTTTTGGCAGATGTCACATGAGCGGCAATATTCTGTAACTTGCTTTGTGACACCTGGCCAAAAAATCGAATCAAGAAACTCTCTTTATTGTCCTTTTGATTCCACAGTGACCAGCGAACAATGCACCATGAGCCGTGTGTAGTGCTATGTCTCTTAGTGGCTTTGGAACGACAACTTGTTTGTTGTCCTGTCCAGGTACACACCTGTAGAGCATGTCAGAGTCCTGTATGTAGTTGGTTTGTCCGTTGGTATGTCAGTGACAGTCTGTTTAGCAGCAGAAAGTATTGTCATCAGCGTCTCGTCTTTTCCCTGCATTTTTTTAGATCATCCAGGGAAATTTGGAGTTCATCCAGTTTTGAGACGTTTAGCAGCTTTTCGCCTTTCCCTGCTCTATGATGTCTGATCTGGTACTCACAAGACAAGGAATGAACGATCCTCCAGTGCCACCATGTGCTGTAGCGACACCTGGCAAACTGCCCCAAATCAAGTCGCAGACTGGGTTATCCATAACACAGGCGGTGAGAAATCCGGAGTAGTATGGTGTATCGACCGAAGTTTTTGCCAGCGGAAACGTTTCAAATCTTGCCTCCAAACGACCTACACTTTTGGACAGTGTTGAGATACTGGTTTTGAAGCACGAAAGACTTTCTTACACCAGCGGTGGTGCACCTAGTGTCTCGCAAAACGGAAGCCTGCAATCCGTTGATGGCTCCGTTTTCTAACACCAGTCCAGCAACCGATTGATGTGGTGCCAAAACAAGGCCTTCTTCACAATCAGTGGAGACTAATGCGGGTTTTGAATCATTTGGTTTGAAAGGGCAATTCTTTTTCAAATGGAACTTGCCATCACAAAAGAAACTTCGCATTGTCTGATCGGCAGCCGACTGATTGGTGTTACTTTGTGAACTTCGGTTCTGTCCACGAGCTGACCCAAAAGGTCTACGCGGTGGCCGTTGTCCACGACCTCGGAACGTTTGCTGAGAGGAGCAACGGGTTTTTCCGGCGGTGAGTACTGGTACTGACGAAAGTCATTCGAACCACGGAAAGATCCCTGACCGTTCCTAGAATAGGTATATCCTTGTGGACTCGGAAATGACCCACGATTTCCTTTCCTGTAATTTCCCTGTCCCGATGGGATTGTACATGACGCATGAGATTCAAAAGATGGGAAAATCTCCTTTCCTAGTTATGCCCTTATCCGGGTGAGCGATACAATACTGATCAGCCATCTGACGCATTTCCTCAACGCTTTCAAATTGCCTTTTTTAAGGAAAGTGGCCAGATCTTTGCTCACGCTCTGGAGGAGTTGTTCTCTAAGAAGGAGATCTCGCAGTGATTGAAAAGTTTTGTTCGTTTTTGATAAATCGATCCATCAATCTAAGCAATGCCTCATACGGATTAAAAACGACGGAAACGATTCTCCTTTGTCAGGGCTCACAGAACGGAAACGTTCGCGAAAACGATCGGCAGAACATTGAAATTTCTTGAGGAGTTCTTCTTTCAGTTGATCCCAAGTTAAATTTTGTTTCGCCGCGAGTGTGTGTTACAATGCCAAAGCGCTACCCTTAAAGAACGACGCAATATACAATGTCCACTTTTCCTTTGGCAACCACAAGGCGTTGCGTGACTTTCAAATCGGAAAAGGAAAAACTATCAATATCATCCGTTTTTTTTCTCGAAAGGTGGTAACTTTGGAATATATGCTGTTTTTGGTTGAGGCACGCTTGCGGAACCGACTGGTGGAGCTGGTGGAGGTTCTCTCGATGCCTGCAATCTTTTAATTTCGGCATCGGTCTGTAATTTTAACTGCCTCAACTTAAATTGACGTTCTTTATCTTTTTCTTCAGATTCCCTCTGTAGTCTTTTTTTCTTCAAACTCTAGTTCTAGTTTCCTTTGATTTTCTTCTCTCTCTAGTTTCCTTTGATTTTCTTCTCGCTCTCTCTCTATTAGCCTGCCTGTCTGCTTTATCTATGCATTGTTGCACATAGTTGGTAAGTTCTTCTCCCAAAAACCCAAGCGTTCCGCTTGTTGAACATATTTATCAAAATCATCCATAATGAACCGTCGAGAGATATAAATGTAAAACAATTTCTGAGCATGAATAAAAATAAGGCGATATATGGTGGTGTTACATGTTTCACAAAAAAACGTAATTATAATATATACAAACAAAGCATTCAATTTTCGGTGTAAACAGGAAACAGCTTACTAAAACAGGATAGATATGAAACCCAAGGAGTGTATTTTTCCAAAAGTTTTTGTTTTTGAAAACAGGTATCAATTTGGAATTAAAAAAAAATGAAGTTCAATGCTGATCTCTGTGTTTTTCACAAACACAATACTAAAGTTGTTTTTTTTTTTTCTGGAAATAAATTCTTTATAAAGTTTTAGTTCTAAATGTTCTTCTTGTTAGCCTTTCTTTCTTACTTAATTTCAAATGAATTCACAAAAAAAATGTATCGCCATATATGATAAATGCAAATGAATTTACAAACCAAATGGAATCATAAACAATTAAAAGGAGGGGGAGAGGGGTTGGTTACAAACACAAACTAGCGGAAATCCTACCTTAAAGATGAAAGCATGTTGAAAAGAAAACTAGTTAGGAGCTTATTGAAGAGAAGGTTTAGAGGTTTTGAAAAAGGGGGTGAAAAGGAAATGAAAGGATACACAGGTTCAGAACAGTGAGATGAAATCAAGAAAAGCTAAAGATGCCCTCAGACAGCACCCTCGTGGTCACTGTCTCCCGTGAACTGGAGGCGGAAAAAAAAGAATTATACACAATATGCACAACACTATAGTAATAATGCAAAATAATAAACAGTCAATCAATAAATGCACAATCACCCAAACACAAAGAAAATATCACAACACACACACACACACACACACACACACACACACACACACACACACACACAAATAGATCATCAAAAGAAAATATTTATTAGGAAGAGATTTCCCCGCATTTGTCAACCTCTCTCCTGTTGAAGTAGGCAAGGTCGGTTCGAACTCTGGAAAAAGGGGACTATTTGAAATGAAACAATAGGACAGGGAAAAAAACGACAACAACAACACAACAACAGCAACAAAATAAACCCAATAAGGGGCGATCACGGCTGCTCCCACTCTTTGAACTAATCGCTCAATGTAGCGAGACGCGGTGGGGCTCAAAGATCGGATGTGGGGCTGGGGGTGGGGGGGAATTAGAGACAAAAAAAAAACTACCAAAAATAAAAAACAAAAACAAACAAAAAAAAAAAAACACTAGCAGAACTCAGAGTCAGAAAGAGGAGAGAAGTCCTCACTCGCACTGAAAATAAATTCACACACACACACACACACAAATAAAACAGAAAACAAATGCAAATAGTATACACAATTAAATGATTTCTTTTCCTTCCTTCCCTCAAACCCTTGAGCGTACAAATCAAAATCCTTTTTCCAGGCTCCAAGGGCACAAATAGAAGTCTCCTTTTTCCTTTATTCTTTCGTCGGGGTCACCACTGTCACACTGTCACTTTTGCACGTACGCATTCATGACAGCATTCACTCCATACTCACACTCAGTCCCTCCATTCAACCAAAAGGCGCACTATCAAATGTTTTTTTCTTCTCCCCCTCTCCTTCGGGGAAAGCACTTTACTAAATGAATCGAACAATTAATAAACAGATTCATACGTGTATCTCTCTTTCTCTTCACACTGAGAGATAAATCAGGTTACGAATTGAAATCAACAAATTCTTACAAGTTTCTTCCTTCTTGCCGAAGAAAGAATAATATTCACAACCTCCTAGACTATAAAGTCATGGGCCTTCACATAACATTGGCCCAAGATCCAGACCAGGAGAACATATAATTCCTGCATTCGTGATGCCATACCTGCATCAGAGATAAGACTCGCTCCATACTGTCCTGTCTGCATCAGAAAACGTGTCGCCCCCTTGAATTCTCCTGTCACTGGAGAGAAATGATGAGATCCGACTCCTCTACCTGGAGTCTTTAATTGCTGGGGCTGAACTACCACGCCATGGCCATTGTTAACCACCCGTCTCAGAGGAGGAATAGCTGACGGGATGAACAGTGGAGGGTGAAGGGCTAGTAATGACTGGTCAGTGGTGGGGACCCCTTGACCAACGTCCTGACAGGTTCGAGTCTTTAGGCCATCTGCTGGGCTAAAACTGATTCTTTCCTACCTCCTCCTAGTGAGTGCATATTCAGTGTTCAAAACACATGACCAGCACCTTACCAGTCCTTATTAAAGTATCTCTCAGTGGTCACTTTCACCCCATGACCACCACTATTTATTTCAATGAGTGATCCTCACAATCATTGGGGACGCCCCACTACACTAGTCAAGCCACATGAATATCCTTCCTTTTTAATTGTGGCATGGGGAAATGATTTATATCACTAGACGACCTGTGATGGAGCGTCACATGCCTTGATGTGATGCTACGTCACATGACACAAAGGCCATCAACAATAATCCGCCAGAGCGCACTGGGCACCTGGGCTGCCCTTTCCAATTGTCTCCAGGTGTTTCCCACTCTCTTCCTCTCTGCATCCAAGGTCTCTCCTCCATGAATTCCTAGGTCTTCCTCTTCTCCTCTGTCCCTGTGGACACATTTAGCACAGAGCATGTCGCGTAATGTCGTCAAATGGCTTCCTCAATGTGTGGCCTATCCAACTCCATTTCCTGTTTATCACATCTTTCTCCTCAGGGACGTGATGTGTCCGCTCCCACAGTTCCACATTCCTGATGGTGTCTGGCCAGTGGATCTGAAGTATCTGGTGGAGGAAGCCGTTAATGAATGTCTGTATTTTCTTGGAGATGGTCTTTGTTGTTCTCTACGTCTCGGCACCATACATGAGTACTGACCTGACATTAGAATTGAAAAGTCACATCTTGGTTCGTCTGTCGACAAGCCTGGAGGTCCAAATGTTCTTTAATTGACGAAAAGCTATCCTGGCCTTGCCAGTTCTTGCTTTGACGTCCACATCTGTTCCACCTTGCCTGTCAACTGTGTTCCCCAGGTGTGTGTGAACTTTTCCACCTCTTCTAGAGGGTCTGGGTATGGAATGTAGCCCTTTTGGTTTTTAGTTCAGTTACAAGCCAGAACAAGTTTACATGTAATACTTAACAGTTTAGCTTCTGGTTGGGTCTCTCTCTCCCTCATTCTGTGTGTGCGTGTGTGTGTGTGTGTGTGTGTGTGTGTGTGTGAGAGAGAGAGAGAGAGAGAGAGAGAGAGAGAGAGAGAGAGAGAGAGAAAAATGTTTGTGCATGTGTGTGTGTGTGTGTGTGTGTGTGTGTGTGTGTGGGTGTGTGTGTGTGTGTGTGAGAGAGAGAGAGAGAGAGAGAGAGAGAGAGAGAGAGAGAGAGAGAGAGAGAGAGAGAGAGAGAGAGAGAGGAGCAAATGTTTGTGCATGTGTGTGTGTGTGATCCATCTCTCTCTCTCTCTCTCTCTCTCTCTCTCTCTCTCTCTCTCTCTCTATATATATATATATATATATATATATATATATATATATATATATATATACATTTCACTTGATTAAAACACAGAATGCTGCTTGGCACCGCACCACCACACAGAGATACTTGAGGTAATACACACACACACACACACACACACACACACACACACATATATATATATATACAAAGGACAGATAAAAAAAAAAAACACAGTTTTGTTCAGTTTCATTTTTTTGTCTTCACAAATTTTCGCTCAACGAGCTTCTTCATGGCATGGCACTGAATGATGGGCACAGCATTGCATGTCTAACTGACTAGCTGCTCAGTCAAATTAAGGACGGCTTCAAACATTTTCTTTAAAATCACGTGCATAACACTCATGTAAATGGAGGGCACGCATCATGCGTGCAAATGTAGCCGGAGCGTTTTGTAATCGAGCGGCATCCTGGTCCACTGGACCAATCCAAAAGGAGTTTGGAAAGCAGTCTTTCCGTTGTCACAGTCCTTCATGGGGATCTGTCAGCACCCCTTAGTTAAATCAATTTTGAAAAAAAAAAAAAAAAAAAAAAAAAAAAAAAAAAAAACCCAACTGCCATCCGACAAATGACGAAGGAGACTCTCAACATCTGGAATTGGTTCAGCATCAAAGATGTTTAGTTGATAAGTTTTCGATAATTAACACAAAACCTGACAGAGCCACCCGGTTTGCTTACCAACACAACAGGAGAACCGTAAGGTGAATTGGAAGGTTCACTCGCCCTAATTCCAGCATGACCTGTATCTCTTTTTGTATAATTTCCTGTTTGGCAAATAGGCAAAGGATAAGGTTTCACATGAACAGGCACATCACTTGACAAAACAATGGCATGTGGTTCCACTCCCTTCGCAGAACCAGGTTTGCCTGTGAGAATATCAGAAAAAATTCTGCAGGAAAGTCACCTTTCTGAGCCGACGTCAAATCGTCACAAACCACAACATCTTTGTATGTCTCTCCACGAACTGTCAGAGTGGGCAATACAGATGAAGTGTCACAGTCAGTGTCAGACAACAAACCAACAACAGACGCAGCCTCTGTCCTGATAAATGCAGTAGGTTTGCCCTGAAATGGAAAATCAACAACAGCATTCACAGGTAAGACATCCGACAAGTCAGATGACAAAGACGGAAATGTTGGCACACCTGCCACCTCAACGGACCTGTTGATAGCAACGTTCAATCTCTGCACATACAAATTGAGCATGGTAATATGGAATGTCTTAATCTGTCCATTCAAGTCAATGGCATAACTCACTGGTGACAACTTTGACACAACGGAAAAAGGACCTTTCCACTGAATTCGTAACTTGTGATCAACAGTCAACAAAACCAGAACTTTATCACCAACTTGAAAACAACGTACCTTGGATTTTCTGTCTGCATACTTTTTGTATTTGTCAGTCATGCTGTCAGCAGGTTCCTGCGCAAGTTGACACGCATCCTTGATCCGTTTTGCAAATCGAAACCATGTTGATAAACATTTTCAGTATCAGACACAGAATCAATATTTGTACCTGTCCATTGTTTGCCAACAGGTCAAAGGGCCCCAAGGAGAATGACCAAACACAAGTTCAAAAGGGGAAAACCCTAATGACTCATTCGGGAGTTCCCGGTATGCAAACAGTAAAGCAGGGATGTACCTGACCCACTCACGAGGGGCCTGAACAGAAACTTTGCGAAGCACGGCTTTCAATGTTCCATTAAACCGTTCGACCATCCCAGCTGACTGTAGATGGTACGTTGTGGTCACAGACTTCACTGCAGTATCCCCATACTCGTGGGAAAACATAAACAAGATTCCGATGGATGAAATTCAGTTCACAATAAGTGATCAACTGTTTTTGGATGTTTTAATTATGGAAATGAGAGCAAAAACAGTAACTTTCGGCATAAAGGAAGAAAAAAGAGAACTAAGGGAAAAAAAAAAAAAAAAAAAGCTGGAATCAGAAATACAAACACTTGAAACAGATTTCCTAATTACACAGTAAATCAAGGGGACTTCAAGAGAGAGAAGACGAACTGATACAGTTAAGAATGGAGAAAATGGAAGGGATTGCTATTCGATCCAAAGCAAGATGGGCATCAGAGGGGGAAAGATATCTAAATATTTCTGTAATCTTGTGAAACGTCATTTTCTCAGCAAACAAATGTTAAAATTAGTATCAGACCAAGGAAATATAATACCAGAAACAGACGAAATATTAGATGCAACTAAGACCTATTATCAAAACGTATACAAAGAAAGAAGTACAAAAAACATAGACATTGGCAGATATGCTGGAAATTGACCAAAGCTTGAAGAAGCTGAATCCAAACAACTAGAGGGACAAATAACTAGACAAGAAGCTTCAGAAGCACTGAAAGGAATGCAAAATGACAAGAGCGCTGGACTGATGGGATGACAGTAATATTTTTCTTCTTTTTCTGGAAGGACATAGGAGACTTTCTTGTTCTTCAAATGAAGGTTTTACAAAAGGAGAGCTTCCATTATTCAGAGAGAAGGAATTATTACTTGCCTACACAAAGGAGAACAGCCAAAAGAATATCTACAAAATTGGAGACCTATATCATTATTAAATGTGTCGTATAAAATAGGATCAACATGTATAGCCAGCCGAATAAAGTACAAGTTTAGAATTGATAATAGTACATTTTTCTTTAGAAAATGGACACACATAAGCATATTCCTAGTAAGAGATGTGACTGATGAAAAGGGATGCTTTTTACGTTATAAAGTTTTCTGTGAAAAGTATACTATCAGTGTAAACTATTTAGAATACACGAGTTGCGCTCAATAAGTTAAAAGCTTCCTTGCTGCAAAAAGAATATCAAAATAAAAGGTAGCAAATGCAATGAAAGAACAAAACACAAAAATAATAGCAAACCTTGAAAAAAGGTTCAAAAACTTCATGTGATGTTTTACTAGAACCAATTTGCGACAAATGCACTTTTTGTAGAAATGAGAAAGATTCAGCCAGACATTATTTATGGTTCTGTGATGTTTCACAATGTTCTTGGAGGGATCTAGAGAAGATTGTAAGAGAGAAGTGCAAACAAGGTGTTCAGTTAAAATTCAGCTTAGAATCTGTTTTGTTTGGGAATGATGACCAAACAGAAACAGACAGACATTTTTGATCGGATTAATCTATTAGCAAAATACTTTATTTACAAATGCGAGATAAATAAGATCAACCCAAATGTAATACGCTTTTTGAGAGATTTGAAACACAATTATATATTTGAAAAGTACATCTTTTCAAAAGAAATGAAGCTTGCAGATTTCTTTAAAAAGTGGTACCCTATCAGTGTATTTTTGATGATGTACAGTGATAGTTAATGATGTAAGAATGTATGCTTGTATACAAATGTGTCACCCCAAAGCGTGCATTTTTTATCAATGTAATTATGGTAACACCAGCTAAGATCAGTTTGTTTCATGCTACATTGTTCAAGGCTTAGTCTCACTGTACAATAATGTAATGTAATGTGTGTGTGTGTGTGTGTGTGTGTGTGAATATGATATATATATATATATATATATATATATATATATATATATATATGTGTGTGTGTGTGTGTGTGTGTGTGTGTGTGTGTGTGTGTGTTCATATTTGTCTGTGTGTAAATGTACTTTACAGTTATCTTTTCTTCCACTTTTCACAGTAGTAAGAAATATTCATGTATCATCAGTTTAATGTATGTATGAAAATCTCTGCGCACTGTCCTTTTTCTGCACATATGTATCTCTTCAGTTACTTGAATAAAATGTGTGAGGAGAAGGGGGAAAAACTTCGTCTTCTGCAGTCCCAGTGGTTGCAGTTCCTCCGACCTCGGTTCTACCCTTCTTTCAGGGTGGGCAAGCACCTCAAGGGCCCACTGCGGGACATCGTCTGCGTGTGAATTGTGAGTGGTGTAGTTGGTGCACTGTAGGTAGGGGACTGGACTCTTCGATTCATCACTACTTTGTTCCAGCTGCTTCGCCTAGAGCGCTTCAGTGTAGGTCTTGTGTGTTCTTTTTTTTTGTCGGTACATTGATGTGAGGGCGTGGTGAATCAGAGACAAACTTTTACGTGGTGATATTGGGGAGGGGGGGGGGGGGGGGGGGGGAAGAAAAAAAAAAACCCTGTATTGCCGTACTTTTTTTTTTTTTTTTTTTTTTGCTTTTTTGGGGGGGGGGGGGGGGGGGAGTTGTGTACGTGCGCGCGCGCGCGCGCGCGCGCGCGCGCGCGCGCGTGTGTGTGTGTGTGTGTGTGTGTGGAGTGTCCGCCAGGGACTTTGAGTGAGATACTCAAAGTGCAAGATTGGGTTTCAGGTCACTTGAACAATTAAAGTGCTGTGAATGATATTTTGGGAGATTGTGTATGGATGTAGGGATAGTCTAACACCAGTAGAGAAAATTTAGTATAAGGAACACAGCTAAGGAGGGTGCAGCTTGGGAGAAAGCATTGTACGCTAAAGCATCGCGTGGGCATCTCGGTTTGGGTGGAATGTCACCTTGTTTGATATTTCAACCCGGATTACCAGGGAGGGTGTATTCAAAGCATCGCGTGTTCTCGGGTTCGGTGGAATGTCAACCTTGTTTGATATTTCAACCCGGGATTACCTGATGTATTCACCCTTGTTCCTTCTGGTATTGTCCTTCAGTGGGTGTGTGTGTGTGTGTGTGTGTGTGTGTGTGTGTGCGTGTGTGTGTGTGCCTCTTGAGGGAAGGGTCTTATATATGAATGCGCATCACATACATGCACAGGTATGCATAAGGGGCCATATGGTGATGGTCGCGGATTGGTGTTATTAGTATAGTTGGATTCCTTTTTGCTTTTTTTTTTTTTTTTTTTTTTTGCTTGTGGAGAAAACTGCGTGTGTGTGTTGGATGTAAAGATCTTGGTGTTTTCATCTATTCTGTTGGTGAGACTGTGTGTGTGAATGCAAATAAAGTCTTCTGTTTGTGCACCATTTTCCCTTTGTCCGTGTGTTTGTTGTGTGGCGTTCGTACCCTTAGGTAAAAGGAGGAGGGGTGGTTATGAAGGGTGGGGGTATATTCATACGTATATCCCTGTCTACTGTCTTATACAGTGACAAGTTTCTCGCCAAAGTGTAATTTCAGGTCAAAACAGTGAAAATCAGAGTGCTAGCATACGCAGGTCTAACGCCCCTCGTCCTACCTTTCCGAAATTATCTCCCTTTAACAGCTTATAATAGATACCTATCTTTTCCGCTTTGAAACCCATGCCCGTTCTCTAGGCAGGGCAAAACATTTATGAGTTATTTACCTGTCTGCGTTACTTGAAGGTTTGGCCCTAACTCTGTATCACAGTCTTGCAGGAAAATAAATAATAAATAAATAAATAAATAAATAAATAACGTGTTTTTCTTGCAGAAAAAAAAAACGTGTTTCTTACGAGCTTCTGAATGAGAGTTTGTTAAAGAAATTTCAATGAACTCCAGACGGTTTTGGTAAACGTTTTAGCGAGGCTAAACCCAGAGCAGATGAACCCTTTGAAACCTTTTCAGTTGAGCCTAGACGTCTATTTGATCGTTGGATTTCGTTGTCCAAGATTTTGAAGGGCTTGTGGATCTTATTTTAAGAGAGCAGTTTCTCGAGTGCATCTCAAAGGATTTAGCTACTTTTCTTTGTGAACAAGATGAAAAGACGTTGACCGCATGATTAAGTCTGCTGATTCATACAGGCGTGCCCATCCCACTAAGCTCCTTTCCAGGAAGGCTGGTGTAAATATGTTTGCTTCAGTTGCCTATGGAACTTCGGGGCAGTCAGATAGAACCCATTCTGTGGGTCAGTTAGAGGTCGTAGGTATTCTGCTCCTCATACTGTTGTCCAGAATCCTAGTACCTCAGGTAGTCATGGCAATTTTTTTCAGTGGTAACCATTACCGTGGTTGTGGCATTGTCACTATTCTGGCAACAAAGGTTCATCAGGAAATACATTGGATCAGCCTACAAATATTGTCTGCTTTTTGTGCAAGAAGACAGGACATATGGTTTCTAAATGTTCGTGGAAGTCTGGTAGAAACCCTTGCAAAGTTTGCACTCTTAGCCATCCCAATAAGTGTCTCTTTGTGGTTGGTAACTCGACTGTCGTCGAAAAGTCAGCTGACAAACACTCTACTGTTGCTTGTTCTGTTATTCGTACTCCTTTCGCTTGCTGAGCTGCGAGAGAATTCACAGGAAAATTACACATGGAGTCTGGTTCTGTCAATGGCACTCTAAGTTCTATACTTCGCGATACTGGTGCTACCATCCATGGTGTTCGTATGAGATTGGTTTCTGATCGCCAGATGCTAGGTACTACGGTGAAATGTGTTCTTTTTCGGTGGACGTGTGGATTAATTCCCACCAGCTACAGTTTCTGTCAATCGTCCCTACTTTCAGGGCAATCTAACCTGCTGTGTCCAAGATAGCCCTGTCGCAGATCTCATTGTGGGTAACGTGCCTTGTGTTTGTGACAGCAGTGAATCCAGTGATGTGACTGCTGCCGTTACGACGGCTGGAGCTAAACATGTCGTGGACAAGAAGACTTTGACTCAGATCAGATCCCTGATCATCTGAACATTCCACATTGCGATCTGATTCAGAAACAAAGGGATGATGAGTCTTTAAAGTCATGCTATCAGCTGACATCTTCTGGTGAAGTAAAGAAGTCAGGTACAACCACCTTCTATTACTTTTTGTCAGACAGTGTCTTGTACATCAGAAATGACATTCCTTTTGATCAGGTTGCTGTTCCTATGGATCTCCGACCTACAGTGCTGTCTGTAGCACGTGGTCTCATTCTGTCAGGTCATTGTGGTTCTCGCCGAACTCTATCTAGAGTCCTCAATAGGTTCTTTTGGCCTGGAGTAACCGTAGATGTGGCCAAGCATGTTGCTTCATGTGACGTTTGTCAGAAGACAGTACCTGAAGGTCGAGTTGTTTCTGTACCCCTTTTTCTTCTTCCATTCATCGGCACTCCATTTGACTGTGTGGCTGTTGACCTTGTTGGTCCACTGTCTCCTCCTTCGGAGCAAGGTCATCGATATATATTGATATTGGTTGACATTGCCACCCATTTACTGGAGACTGTTCCCTTGAAGGACATCTCTTCTGTCGCTGTGGCAGAAGCACTATTGGGGATCTTCTGTTTAGGTTTTCCAACGGAGATTTTCCCAGATCAAAGTACTCAATTTAATCTGACCTAATGAGACAGTTTCATGAGCTGTGTGGTACTAAAGGCATTCGCACATCGCCATATCATCCCCAGGCAACAGACATGTTGAACGATTCCATGGCACTCTGAAATCGATGCTAAAGAAAACTGTCCGTTCCTACCCACAGGCGTGGCATCGATATCTACCTGCACTATTATTCGCGTGCAGAGAGTTGCCCTCAGAGAGCACAGGCTTCTCTCCCTTTCAGCTGTTATTCGGTCGCCAAGTTCATGGCCCTATCGCTCTGTAATATGTATTTAAACCATCCTTTGATATGAATAATGAATATGTATTTGTTAATAAACAAGAATGTGCAGAAATAATTTCTCTGAGTGAGATGTAGTGTGTGAAATGATAAAAATATTCTTGTCGTGATGGAAGAGACATGAAATGATAAAAACATTCTTATCTAGATGAAATGGACGAAAGGAAATCGTTCTTCATATGCAATCATTATATTCGTGGTTTATCGTAAAAAGATCTGTGTGAAAATCCGTTCACCCCAATGTGTAAAGCAGATGATTTCGAAAAAGGTTTATGTGGAAATCTTTCCCCCCAATATGTAAAGCATGATTTAAAAATGAGAATGTTCTGTTGTGATATTATATTGAAACTGTAGATTTCGCTATGGGTATTTTCCCCAAGTTCTGGTGAAATATAAAGTAACTGTTGGTTATGAATATGATTAATAAACATGATGAATAATAGCCATGTTATAGTAGACTAGATTATCAAGGTAGTTATCATTGTCCTAGTGTGACCAGGATCCAGGAACTGGCTGCTACTGCTAGAGGGTCTGGGTCGTGGCTGGAGTCTATCCCTTGTCTCCACCATGCTGGGAGTGTAGAGAAGTCGATGTGGGATTTGACAGCGACCCGACCTGCCACTGCGCCCGGGTCTGGGACGTAGCCGAGATCCACACCTGTTCCCACTCTGCTGGGGTGTGGAGAGGTCGACGTGGGAGTCGACAGTAACCTGACATGTCAAGTGTGCCAGAGCTGCCGCTGCTGCCGAGCCAGAGCTGCCACTCTTGAAGTATTTGAACCAGCGACCTGTTGGGCCAGTCATACCAGAGCCGTCACTTCAGCTGTACCAGGGCATCGCTTTTGTGGTGTTACCATCTCGTTTGTGTGTGAGCCGCAGCTCTTGTTTTGTTGGAGCCATCGTTCATGCTGTGGACAGAGCCGTCGCTTCGGTTCTGTGGGGACTCTGCGAGCTGCTCCTCCCGACTGTGTGAGTCCCAGGAAAGGACTTCATATACACCACTCTTCACGAGATATTTGCGACGTCTGAGAACTGTCGTGATGAGTGAGACGTGGCCAAGAGAAAACAATATTATATATCTACATGTCCCCTGTGTGCCTTCCCAAGGTTAAGGGGGTGACCAGAGAGTGAAATTTATATTTATCTTCCTGTAAAGGAACCTGGGATATGGAAGCAGTGTATCTACTTTCCTGTAAATGAATTTTGAATATAGAAACATTTGGGTGAGAAATATGTAAAGGCGTGGCCGAATGGAACTGATGTTCCAATATTTCCTTAAAGGAGAGTGATAATTGATTAGACACGAGTGGGGAAGGATACCCTAGAACTTTCGTCCTAGAGACAGTGACGCGCTCTCGGTAAATTGGGGTGGATAGTGAATGCTCTTTATGTGTCTCCTCTCCTGATGCGAAGGAAGGATGTTGATGTATGCCCCCTGATGTTTACGAATGATGTGACACATATCCCCCTGTTGCTAGTGATTGATACTAATTCATCCCCATTACATTTATGAATTCCTTGATTGTAGGGGAAGCAGTTGCTTCTGTTTCCTCCTTCATGGAGTGGAGGTATAAATGAAATTATTTAAGTGTTGGTGTTTGATCAATAATATTTGTACTCCCGTAGAAGGAGAGGAAACAAACCTTTCTTGTGTGTTTATTATTTGGCGCTCCTTGGATGAGAGGAGTGATTGCGTGTACGTGCAGAGTGTACTTTGGGCAGATGTGCATGTGTGTGTGTACGACCCCTTGAGTATGACAGTAGTGACCCCAACTTAAGGACTCCGAGTTAAGAAATTTGTTTTGTACCCCAGTGTAATTTCAGAATAAAATTCTTTTCCACCCTTTTCTAAATTGATAGCATTTTCTTTTGTTCCCTTGGTTCCCTCTTAGATTTCGAGGCGTTCCCCCCTTTGAATATGATTAGTCTGTTATCTGTATTTGTCCTTTTGTTTAGTGTTATTGTGTATTTTTGGGGTATTGCATACTTTCTTGATGTTTATTATACTGTAGTGTTTATATTATTTATGTACTGTGGTCATTTGTGATTTGAACGTTGCTTCTCATTGTTAGTATATGGAATATTAGTATTTCTCTTGTTTAATTATTTCATTATATCTTTAGTTACCCCATCTCCAGCTTTACGGGGAGATAGTTACTTTAAGAGTACTATCTGAGGGTTTTCTTTTCTCTGGTCTCATCATTTCCTTTTTTTCTGTACTGGTTCTACTCTCTCTTGAGTTTCTGCTCATCTCACTTTTTCAAATTCTTACTTTTTTGTTCTCCTCCATAAGCTCCTGTCTAGTTCCTTCAGATTCACCTAATCTTTCACTAAGGCTTCTTTGGTAGATTTTCCTATGCCCCTCCTTTTTAACTGTCTGTCCTTCCATTTGTTTGTCGTTTGTTATATTCATTTAATGTGTTAGAGCGCACATTTGTTTAGTGATTTTGCATTTTCTATTTTCTTGATTTCTATGTTTGTGCTCGTAACTTTTACACAAAAAATTAGTAGTTGTCTGTGGGTTTTTTCATTCGATATTTATTATCCCTTGTTTGTTTGCTTATTTGATACTTCATTGATTCAATTCCAAAATGGATTAATTCGATAAATTCATTGATCAGGCGACACGCCTTGGTTACACTGGCGAGAAGCTTAATGACTATGTCCAACAGTGTATGGACAGAGAGGAGCGCAATAGAGAGAGAGAACTAGAGAGGGAGAGGGAGAGAGTAGACAGAGAAAGAGAGAGAGAGAACTAGAGATTAGCAGCTGAAAAGGAAAAGCGAAACACAGAACTAGAGAGGGAGAGATTAGCAGCTGAAAAAAGAAAAGCAAGACAGAGAATTAGAAAGACAGAGGTTAGCAGCTGAAAAAGAAAGACGTAAGCAGGAATTGGAAAGGTGAAAAAAACCCGTGCTTTTAAAATAGGATTAGTCTTTGATTTTAATTCAGTTGTTTACGTTTTAAGTTCGGTGTTTCATTCTTTCAGTTCAGTCCATGGTTGCAACTGAATAAACTTTGAATAAAGCGAAATATTTTGCACTTACTCCTGGTGTTTGTAGTTTTTCTCTAACCATTCAGGAATGGGAAAGTGAAAGGCCTGATAATGACTTTAGAATCAGATAAATAGAACTTGAGATAGAAAGAGAAAGTAAGCAGCTCCACACGAGGCAAGATACTTGTTTAGATACCTCTTCTCATCTACAAGAGTACTCATCCTAAGACTGCTTATATTCCTAAACTTCCCCCTTTTTGATGAGAACAAGGACGATATTGACTCCTTTTTTTTTAATTCCGGTTCGAAAGTCATGCCAGTTCTTGTGGTTGGCCAACAGATAAATGGACTTTGTATGTGGCATCGTTGTTCAAAGGTAGTGCCCTTAGTTCTTTATCATACACTGGCGGCAAAGGAGGGTCTCTCTTGGGATACTCTCAAAGATAAGTTATTTAAAAAAAAAAAAAAAATCAATGTTCAGCAGACGCTTTCCGTGAAAAATTCCGTGCTGTTCGTCCGGATAAAGGTGAGTCATTCCCATCGTTTCTTATTCGCATTTCTCAATATTTGGATCGTTGGATTGATCTTTCACAAACATCACGTGATTATGATGGTCTTCGCGATTTACTCCTGAAAGAGCAGTTATTAGAAAGCGTTACTTAAGATTTAGCTGTTTTTCTTCACGAAAGAGAGTTCAAAATTTTGGAAGAAACGTGTCGTGCGGCAGATCAATATCGGATTGCTCACCCGGATAAAAATACTGCCAGAAAAGGTGAACACTCTGTTTTGACGCGAACGTCGCTTCATATGCGAAAAATCCGCAAGTCAATCGTTCAAACCCTACTTTCAAAAACCCACACCACGTTTTTCTGATCCCCAACCTCGTCTTTTCAGGTATCCTCCACAGCAGAGGTTTTCACAGCCACGGCAAACAGTTCAAGGGTGGCTATTTACAATCTTCACAGGTACCTTTGTCGCAGGGTGGCAGGAAGTCTAATGGTGCTGGTGTTTCGTCTTCCTCCCCTACCCAAGTCAACTGTTCAGAGTAAACATGGTGGTAAGCAGCGAAAAGCTTGTTTTGAATGTGGCTGTAAGTTTCACTTTCGTGCTCAGTGCCCATATCTTAAAAAGTCTGAATCTGCCAGTGTGGCTACTCGTTTGAACAAGCCTGAGGTAACCTATGTGCTTGCCTCTTCTGCTGAAGTGTCAGGTTTGCTCTTGGAAAAAAAGGGATGGTGAACGGATCTGAGGCTTCAGTGCTGAGAGATACAGGATGTACGACTGCAGAGTTCGTAGATCTTTTGTTCTTCCTGAACAATTGTGGTGTGAAACCCAGAAGTCTCGCACATTCGATGGTAAGGTCGAAGAGTTTCCTCTCGCACGCATTCCTGTGGACACACCCTACTTTAATAGTGTCATTCTTTGAGAGATACAGTCTTACGCACTGCTCATGATGCTATTTTTGCAGGTCATTGTGGAGTCAAACGCACTTTGCAGCGTGTCCTTTCACAGTTCTACTGGCCTACTGTGCACAAGGATGTGGTTCAGTATTGCCGGTCTTGTGATGTGTGCCAGAGGACTTCTTATAGAGTTCCTTGTGCTCCTCTTCACAAGATGCCTTTGATTTCCACTCCATTTCACCGTGTCGCAATCGATCTTGTCGGTCCATTTCAACCGTCTTCGTCGGGGAATCGTTGTTTTGACTCTCATGGACATGGCCACATGCTTCTCTGAAGCAGTTCCTTTGAAAAGGATTGATACCGCCACGATTGCTGAAGCTCTTCTTTCCATTTTTTCGCGTGTCGGTCTTCCAGAAGAGATTCTGTTAGTCTGTGGTACTCAATTTCTTTCAGATTTGATGTCTGAAGTATACAGGTTGTTGTCGGTGAAGTCTGTGACCACAACTCCGTATCATCCAGGGTCGAATGGGATGGTCGAACGATTTAATGGTACGTTGAAAACCATGCTTCGCAAAGTTTCCTTTTAGGCCCCTTGTGAATGGGATCGGTACATTCCGGCATTACTCTTTGCATACTGGGAACTCCCAAATGAGTCATTGAGATTTTCCCCTTTCGAGCTTGTTTATGGTCACTCGCCTCGGGGCCCGCTTGATCTCTTGGCTAACAAATGGACAGGTACCAACATTGAGTCTGCTGCTGATGCTAAAAAAAATGTGTATCAATATGTTTTTCATTTGCAAAACAGGATTACAGACACTTGTCAGCTTGCCCAGGAGATGGCTGATAGAATGGCTGACAAGTACAAGAAACATGCGGACAGGAAATCAAAGGTACGTTCATTTCAGGTTGGTGATAATGTTCTGGTCTTGTTGACAGCTGACCACAGGAAGTTACGCATCCAGTGGAAAGTCCTTTTTCTGTTGTGTCCAAGTTGTCGCTTGTGAACTAGGCCATTGACATGAACGGGCAGGTCAAGACGTTTCATGGTAACATGCTTTTGTTGTATGTTCAAAGAGTGGATGTTGCTATCAACAAGTCTCTTGACATGAAAGGTGTATCAGATTTTCCGTCTTTATCGTCTGACTTGTCGGATATTTTACCAGTTAAAGCTGTTGTCGATGTTTCGTTTCGTGACAAACCGACTGTGTTCGACGTGACAGAGACTGCGTCTGTTGGTTTGTTGTTAGACACTGACTCTGACACCTCATCTGTCTTACCGACTTTGACAGTAAAGGGAGGGACATGCAAGGATGTTGTGGTTTGTGATGACTTGACTTCTACGCAGAAAGCTGAGTAACAAACTGTTATGCAGGATTTTAGTGACATTCTCACAAACAAACCTGGTTCAGCAAAGGGAGCGGATCCACATGCCGTTACTTTGTCAAGTGATGTTCCTGTTCGTGTTAAACCTTATCCTTCGCCATTTGCCAAGCAGGAGATTGTACAAAAAGAGATACAGGTTATGTTAGATTTGGGGGTAATTGAACCATCCACTTCACCTTACAACTCTCCTGTGGTATTGGTAAACAAGCCAGATGGCTCTGTGAGGTTCTGCATTGATTATCGTAAACTTAATCAACTCACGATTTTCGATGCTGAACCAATTACAGGTGTTGAAAGTCTTCTTTGTCATTTATCTGATGGCAGATATTTCTTCAAAATCGATTTGACAAAGGGCTACTGGCAGATCCCCATGAAGGATGTGACGAAGGCAAGACTGCTTTCCAGACACCTTTCGGGCTATTCCAGTGGACAAGGATGCAATTTGGATTGCAAAACGCTCTGGCTACGTTTGCACGTATGATGCGTGCACTGCGCTTGTATGGTGTGTGGTGCGGTGAGTTTCTTTGATGATATCCTGTTGTCACAGAGTTCGTGGTCTTCTTTTCTAACGTCTTTGTGTTCTATTTCAATAAAATCAGGGACTTTGGATTTACTGCCAGACCATCGAAGATTCAGGCCGGTTTGTAGTCCTTAGAGTTCCTGGGACATCGCATCGCTGTTGGTTGCATGATGCCAGAAAAGGTCTAAGGTATCAACGATTCTTGCTTTGCAGGTACCCGAAACAAAAAAGCAGGTTCGATCTCTTTTGGGGGTTGTTGTCCTACTACAGGCGGTATGTATCTCATTTTGCTTCTCTCTGACTGCTCCATTGGCTGATCTGACAAAGGGTGATAAATTTAAACAGATCATTTGGACTACAGAGTGCCAGACTGCTCTGGAACAGGTACAAAGAACGTTGAATACGTTCCCCTGTTTCGTTGTTACCGTCTCTTGCCGAGGATTTTATCCTCCGGACAGATGCCAGTTCGAAAGGCATGGGAGCTGTGCTCCTTCAGGAAAAGAACGGTCTTCTTCACCCGGTACAATATGCCAGCAAGAAGTTTTCCGCCAGTCAGTGGAAGTACTCAATAACAGAGAGAGAGAGTGCCTGGCTATCTTTGGGGGTGCGAGAAGTTCGCACGGTTTCTGGCAGAGAGAGAGAGAGAGAGAGAGAGAGAGAGAGAGAGAGAGAGAGAGAGAGAGAGAGAGAGAGAGAGAGAGAGTTAATTCTGCAAACAGACCTCAGACAACTCACTTTCCTTCAGTCGTCCAAAACAAGGAATAGTCGTCTTTTGCGGTGGGCCCTTTCCCTTCAGGAATTCGGTTCCGCATTGAACCAGTTCCAGGTACTGCCAACACACTGGCTGATTTTTTTTTCTGTCTCAGGAATAACTTTTGGTGGTTAGTAGCTACCAGCTACTTTTTCCAGACAAATCTGCTGTGATGTGTGTATGAATACTTTCTTGTTTTCATAATTATTGGAATCTGTTTTGATGTACACTTGGAATTGTGTGTCATTATGATTGTTTTTTTTTCTGATATATTTTGCATAAACATGATCTTGTGAGCAAGATGCAAATCTTTTACTGATATGATTGTGTACACTCATATGGTATTGCATGAAACACATGATTGATTATGCCTTAGTGTTGTGCGGGTGTATCAATCCATACTTTGACTGACTGATTATATGTTGGTTATCATGTTTCGCTGGATTGTTTAATTATCCTTTGATATATTTTGGCTGAAATCCGATTACAGGTATTATTGTGCCCTTACTTGATTCCTTTTTCTCATGTCACTGCTGAAATGACTGAGATTCATTTAGTAAAATGTTTGATTGCTGCGTGTTTATGTGTGCTGTCACACTAAGAATTGTGGTGTGTGTTGCTATTGTGCAATTATTTTCAAGGCAGCATGGACTTTTGAATTGTTTAAACACTAATTTGTCATTGACAAATTGGACATGGTGATATTTTCAGTATGAAGTTGTACTATCGAGGGTAAAGAGTTGTTTTCCTACCATATATATATATATATATATATATATATATATATTTTTTTTTTTTTTTTTTTTTTTTTCAAGATCATTGTGATGTTGAATATATTTGGGTATGGTCTTGATTGAACTAATACATTGTTTTTTGACATTGGTTCTTGCCATATGCTTTTTTTTTCATATGTTGATTGTAATGTGCACTTGTTGTTTTGCGTATAACTATTGGTTTTGAGATAGCAAGTTGGCTGGCCTTGTGGTTTTAAGTGAAAAGTGTCATGTGAATGCACGTCGCTATTCTGTTGGCTGTGGCCTGTGTGAGTACTGGTTAGGCGCACTGCCTGTGCTATTGTATTTACCTTTAGGATTTGATAATCACTTGCTCCATGCCAGCCGGAGAAGTCGGAGGGCCTGATGGTTTGCTTGGACTGAGGCCAGAGCGAGGCTGCGTCGCGTTAGCGGTATTTAAGTATCCATGTTTAATTAGGGAGAAGTGAAATATATGAGCAAAAGTAAGGAAGACGTTTGCATTCAAAAGAAAAGAAAATAATAAGAACACGTGTGGTTAAAGTTGTAAACAATTCTTTTATTTAAAGAATAGGCAAAGAAAAGTAACATTCCAAAATAAAAGCTTATGCATCGGGGAGAGTTACTGTTTTACATCTTCATGTTGAGGTGAGTTCCTTTTTTTTTCTTCTTTAGTAATTATAGAAACTGTACGTGGTTCCCAGTGTGTTGACAGATTGGCTGTGTGACACAGGCCACGAACCTAGGGCCTGGGGGTTGTCCCAGAGGTGCCGGACCAAGTCCCCAGCCCAGGTCGGGTAGCAGGCCACTTCACCATAACGAGCCCCAGAGGAAGGAGAGTTTTGTATAAAGCGACGCCCTGTTCAGCCCGGAGATGGCTGTCCCCTATGTGCCTTCCCCAAGGTTAAGAGGGTGACCAGAGAGTGAAATTTATATTTATCTCTATAAAGAACCTGAATATATGGAAGCAGTGTATCTACTTTCCTGTAAAGGAATTTTGAATGTGGAAACATTTGGGTGAGAAATATTTCAAGGCGTGGCCGAATGGAACTGATGTTCCAATATTTCCTTAGAGGAGAGTGATAATTGATTAGACACGAGTGGGGAAGGATACCCCAGAACTTCCGTCCTAGAGACAGTGACGCTCTTGGTATTTTGGGGTGGATAGTGAATGGTTTTTATGTGTCTCCTGATGCGAAGGAAGGATGGTGATGCATGCCCCCTGATGTTTACGAATGATGTGATACACATTCCCCTGTTGCTGGTGATTGATACTAATTCATCCCCATTATATCTATGAATTTCTTGATTGTAGGGGAAGCAACTGTTTCTTTTTTCCTCTTTCGTGGAGTGGAGGTATAAATGAAATTATTTAAGTGCTGGTGTTTGATCAATAATATTTGTACTCCCGTAGAAGGAGGGGAAACAAACCTTCTTGTGTGTGTTTTTATTTTTTGCGCTCCTTGAGTGAGAGGAGTGATTGCGTGTACGTGCGGAGTGTACTTTGGGCAGATGTGTGTGTGTGTGTGTGTGTGTGTGTGTGTGTGTGTGTGTGTGTGTGTGTGTGTGTGTGTGTGTGTGTGTGTGTGTGTGTGTACGACCATTAGAGTATGACAAAGGCATCAGGTTTTAATTTATAAAGTATTGAAATGAAGTTTCTGTATTGGTACGTATTTTTCACTTGTAAATGCGGAATGTTGTCTGCATGTTCATAATTAATTAAGTGAATATTTTTTTTATTAGCCACACCAAGCAACATATATGTGTAGTGTTTTTCGGAATCGTAGTGTGTGTGTGTGTGTGTGTGTGTGTGTGTGTGTGTGTGTGTGTGTGTGTGTGTGTGTGAGATCCGATGTGTAAGAAGGTAAATTTCCCAATCCCACGTACTCTCTGAGCTCCCTTTCCCGATTTGAAACAAAGGCATAGTAGTAAATGGCCTTTGGTTGAAACCTGGTAGTTGCTCAGAACAAACACGGGTAGATTCGTATTCTCGTACTCGCCATTTTTTTTCTTATTCGAATCGTTACTGAAGAAACAGAAAGTAGCATAATGGAAACACGATTAATTATAAGCAACACTGGTCACCTGCCACCATTCGGAACTGTACATCACAATGAGCCAGTGGAAGTGAAACAGCACACTTGGTCAAAATCAGTAATCACGTCATCAAAGGATTACTACTGACCCTCCACCAACAATGTCTGTCAGGACAAAAATACGAACACATTTCCATTTTTAGACGTACACATTTTCAGTTCCAGACGTACACATTTTCAGTTCCAGACGTACACATCTTCTGTTCCAGACGAACACATTTTCAGTTCCAGACGAACACATTTTCATTTTTTAGACGTACACATTTTCAGTTCTAGAAGAACACTTTTTTTTTTTCCAGACCAACATATGTTCTGTTCCAGACGAACACATTTTCAGTTCCAGATGAACACAATTTCAGTTCCAGTTAACATTTCCATTTCTTAGACATACACATTTTCAGTTCTAGACTAACACATCTTCAGCTCCAGACGAACACATATCAGTTCTCGACGAACACATTGTTACTTCCAGTCGGCACAATTCCAAAGAACAACAAGCAAAAGGACAGGGAGAACAAGACGCGAACGCAGTTCAGCAAGCAGGACTGGCCAGCAAGGCTGACAGGTGATCAGATGCAAAATAGAAATTAGCATCTGAAAAAAAAAAAGTCTGGGTCACGAAAAAGCACGGGCGCCTGTGTTAAACGAGAACACACACACACACACACACACACACACACACACACACACTCACTCACAAAGAGCATCCACTGTCCTCAACTCAGTTCTGCCAAATCTGCTGAATGTAGTTTGATGAGCAAAGCTGAGTATAATTTTGTTGTTATGTTGTTTGCTGTCGTCGTCGTCGTCGTCGTCGTCGTCGTCGTCGTCATTGTTGTTGTTGCTGCTGCTGTTTTTCCTCCACAATTTCTGTGTTAAACAGCCTCGGTGCGGGTTTTGAGCTCTATCGATTTTCTTTTTAATTGTAGGCTCGACATTGTTTTTGCAGTTTACCTATCGGTAAACAAGTTCATTATGGATGGGTTTTCGCTGGCGGTGTTATTTTGTAAATATTTTGATAACAGGAGTCTGACAACGACAAACCTTTTATCCACCATATGAGTGACAAATGATCATCTTATCTCACTCTGACAAAGTTTTGCTGACCCCGTCGTTACCCACATCTCAATCCGCATCCCCTGTATGACACACACACTCCAAGTACTCCTTGCTTTCTGTCTCATTCCTGAATTAACAGCCAGAGTATATATCAGCTGCAGTTGAACTCACCAATCGTCAGTCTCGAGGAAAAGCGTATGAGTGGAATTGGAAGTGAGGAGATGAGGGAGAAAGGTTGGGAAGGGAGATGGGAGAAATGGCAGGAGGAGGGGTGGGGTGGGGTATTATTGACCTACGAAAAGGAAGAAAGAATCAAGCATTAAGGAACGAAAAAAAAAGTTAAAAAGAAACGAATGATTTAGTTTAAAAACAAAACAAAAGTACAGTTTGTTTAAGCAAGAAAGAAAAAAAAAAGTGTGTTTCATGTTCAGAAAAAAAAGCAAAGCTCTATATGACACATGCGGGTTATCATAAGGAGCAATCATCCGCACGCAAGCACCCACGCCCACGCACGCACGCAAGCACCCACGCACGCACGCACGCACGAGCACACACAACACACACACACACACACACACACAACACACACAACACACACACACACAACACCACACAACACACAAAACTGCGCGAGCGATTATGAACACACACACACACACACACACACACACACAACAACACACACCACACACACACACAAAACATTCATGCGCGCGCGGGCGTGCACGTGCACGAACAGAAAATGTGTGT